>JAAGNO010024872.1:0-30506 GCA_033439905.1 Ceryle rudis
CAGTATTCCAGGTGAGGTCTGACCAGAGCAGAGTAGAGCGGCAGAATCACCTCTCTCGATCTGCTGGCCACACTTCTCTTGATGCAGCCCAAGATGTGATTGGCCTTCTGGGCTGCAAGCACACACTGGCTGCTCATGTCCAGCTTCTTGTCTGCCAGCACCCCAAGTCCTTTTCTGCAGGGCTGCTCCCTATCACCTCTGTATCACCAGTAGTAGAGACTGTTGAATTCCAGGCTTCACTGGCTTCACTGAAGTCCCCTGTGGCATGGTAGGCTTACCTGTGTAGATACTCTTAATATTCTGATTTGCTGTCCACAAGTGAATACAAAGTAACAGGATTCTACCATTTTATTCTGAAGTAATTTTTTTTTGTAAATATAGCTAAGAAATTCTCAGTATTACTGCTAGATACATAAATATACTGTGAATACACATATTCTTTCATTTTAATACTCAACATTGTAATGAACAACATGGTAACTGTGTAATAAAAGGCAAGATGAAGGTAAGTCTCCTGCCAATCTCATTCTGTGGAATTATGCTTCTGGAGATGTTTTACATAGGGTTTGAACAACAGTAAACAAAGACAGGCTAAAGATGATGTTAAAGCCTTATCCAAAAGAACACAGCACTGATTTGATGATCTGTCTGCCACTGACTAAGCTTTCAGGAGACTAGAAGGGGCAGGAGTTTTGGATTGAAAAGCTGGATAACTACAATGGTTGGAGAGTATTTCAGTCACTTAGAAGTAGAATCCTTTGTCCTTCAAGAAATCCTGTCCCCAAAATCATTTGAATTGATTACAGCTCTAGGATCCCCTAACTTGTGAATAGGGTCTCCTTTCCTTCCACCTCCAAAGATGCCTGAGCTACCTCCCTCTTGTCATCTTTGTTCACTGTCTTACACAAAACACCTTCACGCAAGTAATTACTGAAGAGTTTAAGTCACACAGAGGTAAGGTATCCACTGTAAACAGAAAGGGACTCGCTCTAGTCTCAGGCCACTGCTGTCATGGGGATTTGGCCTGAGAAATACACACCTCTTTGCTCATGGGTGGTGGAGGGCAGCTGAGCAGTTTGGTCATGGACACAGGCAGGAGCTTGGGCCCTCTGCTACTAGAAAGTAGCTAAGCACAATTTCAGGCAGTAAATGTATGCACCAATACATCTCAATCCCTTTGTGCATAAAACGTTATTCTGCAGCCTGCAGACACAGTAAATTACACGTCAATGCCCGCTCACATGATTCCTCAGATTTGTTTGCTTCGCTGTGATTGAAGCATCAGCATTCTACTAGGACAATATGAACATCAAGTCTCATTTTCAAGTTTAAATATTACAAATCCTCTCATCTTTTTCCTACTCAGAGAAAACTGTTAAATTCATTTTTTACTCAAGCACTATTTTAGGAAGCTGCATTCATTCACATGCCCTAGTTAATTTTATTAAGCATCTGAGTATTATGGGCTTAGAATCATTAGCAGTAGAAAAAGGAGAAATTGTGATAAAGGCATTTACATTGGTTACAATAACACATTTTGTTAATGGAAAGCTCCTATATGCAGCTGAGAAGCTTAAAACATTTTTAGTATAAAAAAAGCAGTGGAACATCAAAATGAAGTAGAAATTTACTTAAGAAAAAAAAAAGGAAAAATCTAACTGCAGAAATAAGTTCTGTAGGTTTTGCACAATAACTACCATGTATCAGCTAACACTGCATGCAGCATTTCATTCATTTAGTTATGGTTATTGGTTGCACACAACTCTGGGCAGTGCTACAGAACACAAACATGATGTGATCTTTTTTTTTCCCCCTTTTTAAAAATAAAAATATAAATAAACAAAGCCAATTTATTCTGCAGAACCTGTAAATAGTATTTCACACATTGAAATGCAGGCAAATTATGGGCTTTGGATTATGTATACTTCTCTTCAAAAATAATGGGATGAAAAAGGAGTATCGATCCAATAGCAATTTAACATGAGGAGCCCAGACTAGTATTTATAATATCTTAGCTCCCACCTGCATCTTTCTTGGGGCTATACATTTGTGTGTTTACTGTTGAATGCTCTGGTCCTATATGCTATAACATCAGCTGAGGGTCTACACCTCTCTAAGGCTTGCCACTAAAATGAACTTTGGTCCTCCAGTCTCTGAAGTGGGAGAAATTAAAAAGCTCCAGCCTTGCTTTATTCATTGTAAGGATAAACCAGGAGCAGTTGCAAGTGGGTAATTACTGCAACAATAGTGATGGGGTTTTTTAAATACCCACACTGATATTGAAATACAAAGCCCGGCTTATTCAAATGAAACTGAAGGTAGAAGACGCTGACCCTTTAGGGATGATGCTTAAAATGAAGTACCAAAAGAAATGATTGATTAAAAAAAATTGTTTTAGAAGTCTTGCTAGAGATTGATATTTTGGTGATTGTGAAAGTCATCCTTTCAAATGATATTTGTGTTGGCACTTCTGTGTCCTTTCCCACTCAGCCTCACCAGGATTGTTGGGAACTGATGTTATTTGGGAGGGTTTATTTCTTAAAATATCTCCCTCTGTAGCAACGCTTTGTAACATAAGGGAAGGCCAAGCCAAGAAAACTAACATAGTTAGAAAAGAAAGCAGGATAGAGGAAGTACTTGTGTACCCACTGGCTGTGGTAAGTGGGACACTTTTCCTTTTGAGAGGTTTTGTGGCTTTGAACAGGTTAAGTAGCACACCTCTCTCTTATGGATTGTGAAAAAAAAATTAGAAATCCATTCTGGTGCACCTTTTTCAGTAATAGGTTCTCTACAATTACAGAGCAAGTATAAACAAAAGATAGAAAATATCTTTTTAACTATACACATTACATAGGCAGGAGAACATTGGTCTAAACAGAAGCTCAACCCCATAGAAACCACTAAATAAATATTTCCTTTGAGGGGAATGTATTCTACTTACCTCTTTCAGCACTAGATCTTTTTTCCTTTGCATCCAGAATAAAACTGAAAGAAACAATGAATAAATTAATTAACATGGGAACGTTTCCCCACCAAAACATTGCCAATGACATCACTCCCCTGTCATCTTCAACAAAATTATTTTCATTATATCCTTTGGAAGCATGGAGAACAAATGCATGAGAAGACCATCTGTTACTGTGTAGTACTGCACCTGCTTAGCTGACTTCTGGTGTACAATATAAAAAATTAAATGTGATCATTGGTATTGCAACTGACACAGTGTAAATGGCAGAAGAGACTGAAATGAAAGTTTGTACTGAAACTTTAATCTACACATCAAGTATGAAGTTTTCTGCTGGAAACCGATGGGTCATGTTGCCCTCAGACCTTGCTCTGAAGCCTCTAGCCGTTCAAGTAACTGTTGGTCTGGTGACCTCTGGCTGCTTTCATTGCAGTTCTACAGAATAAATGGTGATGATTTCATTTTTGAAGTATTGTGTTGTTAAAACCAGCATTTATATGCAAGAAAAAAATGAAGCAGTAAGTATTATTTAACATCTGTCATATCATGTAAGATGTGCATCTCAGGATAACTAAGTTGCAAGGTGTTCTCATCATCTGTAGCTTCCTCCACCCCAAACTCTATTACAAATGACTGAAAAGAATCACAGCCACACAGTGAGTGGCTGCTCCATGTCAAGCTAAGAACCCACAAAACCACATTAGCGTGTCCCGTGACAAGTGAAGAGCAAGTGATTGCACACAGAGGAAAGTAATTAGACTACGGGAAAAGAATGACCTCCCTGAGGGAGTGTGTCAATATACTAAAAATGTCTATAATCTCTGAGAAGTCAATAATGTAATAAATTAGGTATATGCTACACTTACAGTTGGGTTTAATTTACCTTTTAGCAACCCAGCACAAAATAGCATTGAGATGTGATGCATAGAAGAGTATAATTTCACTTTAGACATTTGTTTTGAGATATATTGAGGTGATATTGAGATATATATGGGTGATGCTTCTTTCATTAAAATACACATACACGAACCTTTCACATGCTAGCTGATAGCCTAAAAAGAAAAAGCACTTACTTACTGATGTACTCATTTCTGTCTGTCCTCTCATCTTCTTAGACAAAAAAATGCCTTTCCACTACATGACCATGTGTCAGATAGGGTTTTAAATGTTTCGTCATTGTTCTCATAGCAAGAGATTGCATTCAAATACATTAGCTTTTAACAAAAGCAATGTTCTCTTTTTCCTGTTGCTCTTTCCTTGGCCGTTTGCTATCTCTCATTATTTGTTGGTTTTGGCTACAAATGGAAACCCCAAACTTTCACTTCACAGCATATTTTGGTGACAGAAGTCAGAACTCCCAGACCGAAATTAAAAACTGCATTTGGTGACTACAAGCAACGATTAAGTAGAGCTGGCTGAAGCTACAGTGCCCAAGGGAAGGATGTCAGTTTAGTGTCTTCCTTCCCAGTCCTCCTTGCTGGCAGAAAAGAATGCAAGATTTGCTACCAGCAACCTTAGGTGCTTCCTCTTACAACAGCCACTGGTCAGGCAGGCGTGAGCAGGCAAGTACTTTCAGGGATGGAAAGAGAGGGTGAAGTGTGGCACAGAAAACATATTCAGTGCTAGACACATCCAGGCAGGGAAGTTGGAACCACACCAAACGAAGCCTCATACCTCACCCACACAACCAGCTTTTGCCCAGATCCTTATGATTTTGAATTACTGGATTCTTACTCAGTCTTTGAATTCACTGTTAGTTTTCTGAAAGACTGAATTAGTTCCCTAGGAAGTCATAGTTTTCCAGAAGGTATAGGCATAGACTAGAACAGACCAATTCACTGCTCCCAAGGCACTAATAATGCACCAGGTTAATAGTTACCACATGCACATACAAATCCCATGATCCACTTCCCTCATCAGTGAAAAAATACTTGGAGGGGGGGAATTCTGAAAAAAAAAGTCTGAAAAGAGACATATACTGAAAAAGGTTTATTCTCTAACAGCACAAATGGTAATCTATTTCCCTGATGTGAAAGATCTTAGGGAGAAGAATGCTTGAAGCTGCATCTACCCCCCTGCATTGTGTCCCTTGGTGTAAGCAGAGAACAGGCATCCCATTCAATATACACAAGACCTGTTACCATATGCATTTTCTTAAACCTAGAACAACAAATTAGAAAGTTCATTTGGATTTTGTTTCCATGCTCCTGAAGGTCTTTCTCAGCTCTCCGTTGAGCTTCTGCACTCACTCATGACTCCAGCCAAAAGGAACATCTAAATTTTGCAAAAGTCTTAATTTTGGTATAATTTCTTTCCTATTAAGAAATCAAACAACAGACAACTAAGCCAATCTACGGTGTGTTGATGACCCTCTCATAATTTTTGAACTCTGTTAAACTGTAGTGTCAGGTCACAATTAAGTAATTCTGGGAACCCAGTGAAGTGTATTACTGATATACTGATACAATATGGGAGTCCCTTGCTTCATAGTCATGAAGGGCCTTTACATCATGAATGGAAAACAAAGTCACAGAACCCTTTGATATTGTTCCAATAAAGCCTCACCACACTCAAAGGCTCATAAATTCTGTTACTTGAAAAGCAACAGAACATATTCACTTTGCTTTCAGTAGAGGAGGTGCTGGAAAGGGCTTTCATGTTTCAAGGACTTTTGTAGAGGGAGTTATAAAAACACTGGTAAATCTTCCCTTCACATCCATTAAATACCAGAGTACAAAACAGTATTATGTGATTTCTGTCCATGCAAAGATATTGCATTTCCAGCAAAGATGTTGGTAGTGCAAAAAAACCCAAACAAACAAACACACTCACACAAACAAAAAGAAGCAACAACAAAAAAAAAAAACACAAACCCCAGAAAAACCCCAAAATTAAAATCACTTTTGTGAATAGCTCTGAATGCAGAAACAAGCAAGGACTGAGGTTTCATCTCTTATATTTAGTGAAATGAGAAAGCAAAACTATTGGAGAGATTTAACTGAACAAAACACAATATAGAAATTGAGAAATAGTTGTGTTTAACCTGCTCCTCACATCTTGTTTCCCACTCTAGCAGAGAACTTAATTCACTGCACTAGAGCTCTTTTTTCATTTAGTTATCTGAGAATTTGGTATCTCTCTGCTACTACCTGAAATGTTACCTGTGGATAACAGGAAATGTATTACAATCTTGTTTTCCACCCTCTTTATACTTACTGAAAAAACTGCTACATCTTGTGAAAAGAAACAGATATAATACAGAACTGACAGCAGTAGCATCTTCAGGAAGTCATAAATAGAACTTATCACTTTTTCTATGTCTTTTGCAACTTTCTTTTCTGGATAGTCAAGAGTCCCAGACTTGGGGGCTTGCCATTATGCCATCCCTACACTTGAGGCAGATTGAAGATTTTCATTCAAGAAGTTAACATGTGGTGAGATGCATCAGCTTTTGCTAACGAACTCTATAATTCAGGTTTCATTTATATTCAGAAATATCTGTCTAACATTAAGACATTATATGTGATACATTTGTGCACATGCATAGGCGTACAAGACAAAATGAAATTGCTTTTAGCAATTTTTAGTTTTGGAACAAACACCAAGAAGTCTGTTCCCATAATTTATTTTGTAAATCTTGTAAAACACATTATAACATAGTAGCCACTTATTTTCAAATCTCAGAAAAGTTTCAGTTTTCTTTTAACTTTGCATTCACTCAGCATAATTTGGGGAAATATTTAATTATTTATCATGTGTAGGCAGTTTGCCTTTACACAGAAATATATAGTAACATACCTACAGCTAAGCATCTCACCTGCAGCTTAACAGCAACACCTCTATAATTAGAATGTCTGTTTACAGTCTACGGCTCATCTATTTTCTACCACTGGATATCTAAGATAGGCCTTTAAAAATCACTATTAAAAAAAAAAAATCAAGATTTAAAAAAGGGAGGGGAGCTTAATCCAAATTTACTTGCTGTTTGATTGACTTGATTGCAATATATATGGGTAACAGTAATGTTTGTAAGGTGGTAAAGTCTATATAACACCATCTGAATTTTCTGAGCCCAACCAGCATTTGGGGCTACAGTGTACCAGAAACAGAGAAAGAATCTAAAGCTTCACTTCTGACACGGCATTTCACCTGATTTATGGCAGCCTGACTGCTAACTTCATGCTTGCCTGAGGTAAAAATCACTTCTCAGGCATGCCCTGCTCTTTGGCTTTGCATACGTTACATGTCCCTGTAGACCATGTTTTATATAGTGGGCCTTTATGTACTTTTATGTAAGGTTCCAAGGACACAGTTGTATGTCTTTTTAAAAAAAAATTAGTTTGATCAGGTTAATCTTTGAAGTTTATGTTGTTCCAGTGAGTCTGTGTGGATGAATACTTGGTTACAGTGTTTGAAACCTCTTACCCATTTCCTTATTTGCACAGGAAAAAATAATAAAATCTTTTAACAAGACATTCACAGTGATGAGAATATTTTGAAGAGTTGCATACATTGCTATAACAGTGGCATAAGTCAATCCATACACCAAGTGTGTCACAATTTGTAGTTTCCTTTGCTAAGCATGAGAATCATCTTTGGGCATAATACCTTATTCTGTTTAGAATTCAAAACACTTTTCTAATATGTTAAGCCACTTCCCACAAACTTCACTCTAAGGAAGTTTGAATTGGCTGCTTTTCCAAAGGCGTTTCAAGGATGCCAGTGTTCTCAGCTTTGTAAACTCAAAATGAACTTGTATTCATGTTTCAGATCAAATGAAGGGCTTAAGGTTTGTATTTTATTTTTTAATCACTGTGGTAGCACTTGGGAATCCAAATATCCAGTTCTTTTTTTTTTTCCTTTCCTAGGCTCAGACTCATATTTTGCATAGTCCATCTGCCAGACTTTTCACAGCAAAATAGACAAACACAGATAGTGCGTTTACTGCAGGAGAACTCAGACTCCACCACAATAAATAAATATTAATAATTTTCTGAAATAGCTGATACAGAGTGGCCTCTCCAGTTAACTGAACAGATTCACTGAAACATACTTCTTTTATGTTTTTTTTTTGGTTGTTTGTTGTTTGTTTTGGTTTGTTTTGTTTTTTTTTTCTTTTTAGAAGATGCTTATTAATTATACTAGCCATAGTTATTAAATAAATTAGCCATTTTGACTTGAATGGTATACTACATAGTGGTAATAACAACACTAGCAGCAATGTACATTTCTTAATTCTGGAGGAAAAAACAAAACAAAACAAAACAAAAAGACAAAAAAGACAGAAAAAAACAAACCAAAGCAAACAAAAATATCCCAACTCACTTGTTATCCTAAGGACTTCTGGAGCAGTATCAGTTGAAAAGTCAATTTTGAAGTACAGACACTCACTGATAAAACTCAAAACAATTTTTACAAGTAACCTATGCAAATGGTGAGCAAAAGGAATCTAGTAACAAACAATAAAACACATTTGACAAGAAACTAAAAGTCCTTGCAAGGCTCAGATCCTGTAGATGCATAGGCCCATCAGCCAAGGGGACAAGGGGTCATATGAACAGAAATACTGTGAAGCAGCCATAGTTCTTAATTTAGCTGTGAAATAACTAAAGACAAGAATGGCTAATATCCATAACCACTTACCAAACTGCATTACAAGAGTTTACTCTTAGGCAAGAACAGGGAGTTCGGGAATTTCCTCTCCTACTTCTGGGTGTTTTTTCCTTCTGAAACAAAAGTCGGTATGACCCAGCTGTCTGATGCAGATTTAGGAGAATACACAATCTCCACTCTGTCACTAGGGAGGATTCCTTAATATAGGGGGTGGAAAGATGTTCAGAATGAAAAAAGCACACAGAACTAATTCTGCTGCCTACTGCTTGTCAGCTGGTGTACACAGCCCATTGCACTATTGGAGACGCCATTAAAAATTCCTCTCAGTGACTGGAAGGATGAGCAGCTAAGCTGCATATACTGCTCTTGCCTTTGTGTCTCATGTGCAACAGACACCACCCTGACCTAGTCAAAGACTGATTCTTTCTTAAACATATTTAGATTTAGGAGGTTAATTACAGCATATAACAACCAATGTCTATAGCTAAGAATCAAACAGAAACCTTTTCAGAAGCTAGAAGTGCCTCCTGAGTTCCGACGTTATTGAAAGGACTGTAGGGGATACTGTTTCACGCATTTTCTGTGATTATTCTTTTGAAGGGTTGGATGTTTGGGTGCTTTTAAAGAAATGCTGCAGAAAAAATGAAAAGGAAACCTTACAAGTCTTCAGAGAAATACTGCTACTACCAAATGTAAAACAGCACCATAAAGCAGTCACAGCAACATAATTTAAACGTTATTTTTCACATAACAGAGCTGCACTACAATAAATATTTTTGGACAGTATATGTCCTAATTCTAATTTGGCAACACCCTTTGGCTTCACCAACCTAGTTTAATAAAGTGTCAGATTGTGTGAAATGTGCCTTATGAAGCAAAGAAAAAACTTCTAATTTTACATGTGCAATAAACAATAAACATATACTATCAGGTTTGGTGTTTGAAGTAAACAGAATAAAAGTTCCACAGTTTGTTTTGGTTTTTTGTTTGTTGGTTTGGTTTTTAAATAATGTTCATGAGGTTTTGCTGGACATCGACAGTTTAAACAATCCCTGAATTGTGTTCTTGTGATGTTCCCCGTCAGGGAATTTGATCAATAAAACTGATTAATTCACCTGTAAGATAAAAATAGTGATGCAGTTAGGGAGATCAAAGATAACATCCGTTGCCCGTCAGTATTTGAAAGGCAAATCCATTATACTGTGTATACACAAAGGTCAGATAAGCCTTTTTATATATACACAATAGGCAAAACTGCTCTAAGAAACTGAAAACCTGTAACTTTGAGACAATATATATAAATGGATCCAAATTGTCTCCATGTACAATCAGTCCTACCCTCCAGACTCAAGCAAACAATGCTTTTATTTACTCTAAGGGAGAAAAAGGTAAAGCAGGAGCGAATGCTACTATAAACAGCTTTATGTTTTAGAAAATATAAACCAGGGAACTGAGCATTTCTGGAGAGCAAACACAAGGATTGGTCTTAGACAAATCAATGCAGCAGCTCTTAAAATAACTGACAGTTTTGCTTTGCAGTTTTACTTCACTGTTTTTACAAGTTATTTTGGAAACTTTTGAAATCTGTGTTCTCTGTAAAGAATAAACTGCGGTTTCAAGAAAAAAAACCCACAACTTATTTCACCACTGCATAGATCTTTTCAA
This sequence comes from Ceryle rudis, assembly GCA_033439905.1. Taxonomy (NCBI): domain Eukaryota; kingdom Metazoa; phylum Chordata; class Aves; order Coraciiformes; family Cerylidae; genus Ceryle; species Ceryle rudis. The sequence continues at coordinate 10,244 of JAAGNO010024872.1, forward strand.
TAACAAGAGGCAAGCTGCAGCATATTCAGAGTATCAGTTTATCATTATGTAAAATTATCCAATATATTCAAGAGAATTTAAGCGGGTTAAAAATGTCATGGAAATAATTGCTTCAAGTTTGAGGACTTGCTCCTGGAAAATGCCAAAGATCTCAAAACAGCTTACTCTTCAGAAGCAAAATTTCATTACGAGTCAAAAGCAAAATTTCCATTAGTTTATTCTTGATACAGAAACACTGTAATAAAGGGTCAGATTTCTTTCCTGACATCCCAGAAATACAGAGAAACAAAGGTATTTGAATACAGACCATCAATTTTATATTTTTCTTAAATAAATTAAAATATGTGTAAAATATGTTGGTAGTAGATTTCAGACAAAGATTTTGGGGTCAGGGAACTAGTGAGAACAAAACAAATCGTGTCTTTATTTGAACTGACTGCTCAGAATACATTCATGTCTAAGGAGTTGTCCACTATTATAACTTCAGTCTCAAGCTCACAAACATGCAGTAGCCAGTCCAGTGTATGTGAAATGAAAAGGTTTCTGCTCTGTACCATTGAGCTTTACAAATGCATTCCTCCATGCAAATACCCGTAACCATTGTCAACTAAAGCAAAGCATGGCCTGAAAGAGGAATTACTATCATTAGATCTGAGCAAGGTTACTGGGATCTTTTGTTTTGAATCCAGCCTAAATGAAACTGTACAAGTGGGACATGCTATGATGTGTGTTTTGAATACCTGCACATCCTGGGTGTTAATTCAGAAGACAACCCATTATAAAAGAAAACAACAAAATGTAGGCTGCAGCTTTCAGACTGCAGCTGCAGATGCTTTGCTTGTTGGGTTATATTCAGGATTTCAGGCTGGTAAACCTTATCGGCTGAGATGAACAGGTTCAGAGGGACCGGAGGTGGTGGAAAAGGGAAACATACTACTAGGAGCTTTTTCCTCTCTCTCCTTTCCGGTTACATCCTCACCGCTAAACAGTAAGTCAAATGACAGATGTTAGCTGTTTACCCGATTTAAACTATTTTTGTTTCTTTTCCAGGACGTTCCGATCAGTGGCATGAACCACAAATAGTGCCCAGCAATTGGCGAGTGGCAGATGCCCGAATACCATGTTTTTCATCTCCTTTCAAGATCCTTGACTCATACATCCTGTCTGAGCTAATGTTAGTTTCCTGATTGCAGTGTGTCTGAACAGTTGGACTCTCAACAAGAGCCTGAGCCACCCCAGAAAGCTCACCCTTCCTCTCTAGACTTCAGCTTCACTGTGCTTTTGGGTACTATCTCAGATTAAGATACCTCGTTATGCCAATTCACATCTGGAATCTCTGGATTTACACTGGTATAGCAGTCCACTACTTCTCCAATTCTAAGATAATTCTTGTGTTCTGACTTTATTTGACCTCTAAGAAGAAAATGAGCTATCACTACCAACAGTTATCATACTGCCATTATTACATTGAATGAAATGCCCCCAAAAGAGATGTGAACCAGAATAGACCCATTCCTTGTTTGTAAGGTACTCGTTTCTTTATTTCCCTGACACTCTGAAATTCTCCACTCCAAATTGCTGCCATGTTCTAGATACTGCAGCAGTGAATTCATATTGCTTAATAACAGTTATATTTCCATGAGCATGAAGATGATGTAGTGCAGTGAAGGCTAGTCCAAGGTGCTGAGTTTTGAACCTGTAAGAACAGAAGGAAAAAAATGAAAAAAGGAAAAAAAAGTAGATTTATTTTTAGCTCTGATTCAGGAATATCATCCAGGAACAGAAAGAAAAGAACAGAGTTGCCAGGTAGTAAATTTTCATAAGCAAGTACGCTAGCTCTGAGTAAAGAACAAAGAGTTGCAGTTCTGTTTTAAACTCATTAAAAGCATTCACTAGGGGTTCAAAACAGTGGGGTTTTTTCTTCCTCCTTTTAAGCAACATAATTAATACAAAACTCTAATTAGTGTCATTGCCTTATGTGCAACAGCAACAGGCCAGGTAAAAATACATGACGGAATTGGACAAATGCTTTATTAAACTACTGATTTCAAAGTTTAGTTGCACTCACTCCCATGTTCAGTAATTCACCATAGAGCTCTTTTTCCTTACCATTAAACCCACTATTTCCATACAATCAAAACTGTCTTCCCCCTAGACTTGTGACAGGGCAGTATTCTTACCTTTATTTTGTGGAAGAAGGAACCAAGATAGGAGGACGTCTGTGGCCCAAACAAGACTCCAGGTCTCCTGAGACTCAGTTCAACACTTTCACTGGAAAGTCAAGCACTTCCTCCTCTGTAGTCTTTCGATCTTGAAATCTTTTCCATCATGAACGACTTAACTAGAAGGAATCTTTGTCTGAAGGGTAGGCTTTTAAAAAATACACACTTAAGATTATGTGCAAAAACTAATCAAATGAGTTTTTCAAGCAAGACTTGAGTCTTACCCAATTCTAAGTAGTTATTCAAAGCATGAAACTATAGGCACCTAATGGTGTAAACAGGTTCAGAAGTTTTAACATATATGAGCTCAGGGCCAATGAACTGTACACAAAGAGCCCACAAAAAAACCCAACATACTACATAGCCATCTTTAGTTTTCTAAAGATTAATACATTAATAATAATTCATAAGTTGTAATACATTAATAATAATACATACGATGTAGTACATTATTTGGGCAGTGTACAAGGCCAAAAGTCTGCAGGGTCCTAGTTTGAATTTATTTGTGTAATTAATGGACTATTCATCTAAGTAATAATTACCTCAATAATTAAGTTGGTGGAGGACTGTGTCTCACCTTAAACCATGAAGGTTTAAGCAAGGGAAGAAATGGTAACGACAGCAGCAGCTGCATACACTAACACTTTGAATAGGAAATTTACTTAACTTGAAGCAACAGATACATAGTTTGGTCAGGTTTTTTTTTAAATCAAGAATAATGCTATTATCCCAAGGTGGTGTCCACCCAAAAGAAACAAACTCAAAAGATGAGGAACTTGCAGGGTAAACATGAAGGCAGGAAGTAGCAAAGCAGGAAAAGGGATTCAAATATCAAAGATTATGTTTAGTAAGTTCTAAATCATACTTTACTACATCATTAAATCCTGTCCTCCTGGTGGGGAAAGAAAGTTATCTTATTTTTTCTTCTTCCTTGGGCTATTTCTACTGATTACTCAGCATTTATTCTACCTGCCAATGGGCTGTGAAGACATTAGCTGCTCTACCTCCAGCAAAAATGTTCGTACACAAGAGTGGAGTCCTGCTGAAGAATTTGGGTTGAACAAGACTTTTCTGCACCAAAGAAATCCAGTAGTAATGCTAGAGGTGAGACATTCAAACCCAATACTAACCATGTTGTAGTGATGCTGTGATGACCATGATAGTAGCTCTTCCTCAGTTCTGTTTTTAAGTGCTGGGCACTCTCCTTTATTTGTGAAAAAATAAACTTTCAAATAATACTGTTTGTTTCTGATTGTACTCCTTTTGTAATACAAAATTGCTGATGAAGCTGTTCAGTTTACCATAATGCAGTTCAACACCAAAGAAACACTAGCAAAGTAAGCATCACAACCCTATTCACCACAAGAAATTGCGAGTGTGCAATGCACAGCCGATTTCTGCTGTGATTTTCACACACTAATGTTGAAAAGTTAAGAGTTAAAAAAATAAAAAAAAATAGTGTTTTTCATTCTGATTTTAAATTGTTCTGAAAAGTCTATGCTGGAATCCATGCTGTGCATATGAACTGCTCAGATGGAGTTTAATTGCCCACTCGCTTTCTGAAAGGAAACGATAGCTCATAGCCGCGTTGATAGCTGAAAGGAAACTATCAAAGATGTAGCAGAATGAATTCTTTATAATCCTCCCAGTATTTTTAAACTTCCCTATTCTTGAACTAAAGCATAGGCTGCTCTTGATTATCCGTTCAGACCATTTATAATGAATGTGTGCAGATTAAGACAAAAAAATCTCATCTTCCCGGCTGTGCAAGCACTGATCACAATAGCAGTCCCGCAGACCCATAATTTTCAGCTCTGTACCCAAAGCTGTATTTAACAGATCTCATAGTTATACACAGCAGACATTGATCCTCTCTCCTCTGAAGTGAACACAACACTGGGTGGGGGAGGAAGTCTTCCCCAGAATAAACCCTTTTTAAAAAGAAATCTGATTTATTAGCTTAACAGAGAAGTAACTATAATACTCGGTTTTCTATATAACCACTTTAACCCAGGTGTGGCTATCTACATAGCTCATTGTATAGATTTAATGTGATCAGTGTGACACTGAACTGGATATGTAATTGGCAGAAATAAAATATCTTGCCTATGATTTGTTGGAAGATTATATATATTTTTTTGTCTTTATTGACTGTAGTCTTTGAAAACTACTGCTATGCAACCTTGATAACTCTTAGCCAAATCTTTGCTGAAATATGTGTTCAAAAATGCCCCTTGGATGTAGAAGTGTTTTGAATTAAGTGGTTTGTGATTAAGGACATCACAATTTTAGATTTTGGACATAGAGGACATCCAATCATACTACATCTAATCAAGGGTCAACGGCTTCTCCTTGGAAACTATTCCTAGTCCCTTGTAGAGTTTTCCAGGAACAGAGCTGCAATGTTGTTATACAGATATTTCTCCATATAAAATATGGTTGAAATATTCAAACTAGCTAAGAACCCAAGTCAAATCTTACGCTGTTACAAATTCAGTGACAGAAGTATGACATTTTACAGCAACTGAACTCACAATTCATCACAGAGAACATCTGAAATTATTCTGAAACTGTCTACATATTAGAAAAGATTATAGTTACTTGTATTACCACTAACATTTATAGGTATATTTTTTGTTGCATTTACCACAAATCATCGAATCATCAAGGTTGGAAAAGACTTTTAAGATCATCCAGTCCAACCATTAACCCTACTCTACCAAGTCCACCACTAAGCCATATCCCCAAGCACCACATCTATACAGCTTTTAAACATGTCCAGGGATGGTGACTCAGCCACCTCCCTGGGTAGCCAGTTCCAATGCCTGACAACCCTTTCAGTGAAAAAAATTTTTCCTAATGTCTAATTTAATCCTCCCCAGTGCAGCTTGAAGCCATTTCCTCTCATTCTGTCATTAGTTACTTGTAAGAAGAGAGCAGCACCTACAGCATCCTATCAGGTAGTTGTAGAGAGGGATAAAGTCTCCCCCCAGGCTTCTTTTCCTCAGAATAAGCAGCCCCAGTTCCCTCAGCCACTCCTCATAAGACCTGTTCTCCAGGCCCTTCACCAGCTTAGTTGCTCTTCTTTGGACCTGCTCCAGCACCTTGAGGTGCCCCAAACTGGACACAGTACTTGAGGCGTGGCTTCACCAATGCTGAGTACAGAGGGACAATCACCTTTCAGCCTTTCTTGTAGATGGGCAACACATTTGCTACTCTCCAGTCTGCTGGGACCTCCCCAGTTAGCCAGGACTGCTGGTAAATGATGGAGAGGCTTGATGAGCAGATGTGTCAACTCCATCAGTACTCTTGGGTGTAACCCATCCATAGACTTGTGTATGTTTAAGTGGTGGCTTGGATACTGAAGGTCTCATTCTGTCTCTCCTCCCTGTCTTCCAGCTCAGGGAGCTGGGTGTCTAGGGAACAACTAGTTCTACTGCTAATGGCTGAGGGAAAGAAGGCATTAAACACTTCAGCCTTTCCCTCATCCCTTGTCACTATGCTTCCCCCTGCATCCCGTGATGGATGGAGATTCTCCCTAGTCCTCCCTTTGCTGTTAATGTATTTATAGAAACATTTTTTATTGTCTTTAACAGCAGTAGCCAGGTTGAGTTCTGGTTGGACTCTGGATCTCCTAATTTTCTCCCTGCATAGCCTCACGACATCTTTGTGGTCCTCATGAGAGGCCACCCCCTCTTCCAAAGGCCATAAACTCTCTTTTTGTTCCTGAGTTCCAGCCAAAGCTCTCTGTTCAGCCAGGCCAGTGTCTTCTCTGCCAGCTTGTCTTTCGACACACTGGGACAGGCTGCTCCAGCTCCTTTAAGACTTCCTTCTTGAAGTATGTCCAGCCTTTCTGGACCCCTTCACCCTTCAGGACAGCTGCCCAAGTGACTTTGTCAATCAGTCTCCTGAACAGGTCAAAGTCTGCCCTCCCAAAGTCCAAGGTAGCAGTTTTACTGATTCAGAATGCCCACATTCATCATATTCAAAGAACCTAGAGTATCTGTGTCCATGGATGGTCATGAGATACCCACCTATTGCTGCACACAGCTGATGAGATTGGTGTTAGTGAGTCATACTCACTAAATTTATTATGGGATACTGGTAGCAAGTAGCATATATGAGACTGAGAAAAGCTTACTGGTTTATGTATTCACATGACACTGTATGCAATGCTTGCTTAATCAGTAAAAGCTAAGATGGGCCTGAATACAACCTGCTGTTTTCAACTTAGTCACAAGAATGTAAAGAATTTAATTTTTAAGATTTATACATCCTTCTGGTCCACAGGGAGCAGGAGCCCTAGCAGGCTATTGCTCTGAATTCCAAGATTGCACCATATCATCTTATTAATAAAATTGTATGTCACAACACTGATCGTACATTTTATTGTAGATTTTTTCATTATTTTTCTGGGGAAAGAAGCTCACAAAGACTTTAAATTAGTCACCTATTGCATTAAGAACGATACAATATCTGTCTAAGAAAAGAAAGTGTGTTGAAAATTGAGTTATATTTTAAAATAGGTTGCAGGGAAAAAAAAAACATGTACTGATTTTAGACACAGAAAGTTCTAGCACACGGCAGACTAACCTATGGTTGGTATCTGATCCACATTCTCCATTATTTATCACCAAAGTCAGAATGACTCCTTAAAAAAAAAGAGATACATGTGAATGCTGGTAAAGCAATAATTATCTTCTGGAGGGACAAAATAAAATGTGTGCTCACTATTCTGTAACAAATGGGACTTCCTTAGCAAATGGAGTCAGGCAAATCTTCAAAAAGCTAAAGTATTTATTTGCTATTATACCTACATTTCAAGCTAGACAAAGGAGGACTGCAAATACAAGTCACTTAGTCACTTCACATTTTACTAAGGCTAGGTCCTGGTTGATCATGTATGAACACTACTTAAAAGCCTGAACTGAACAACTCACCACAGTGCCTGGATTTTTATTCACATCAGCAGAGTTTGGCCCTTTGTTACTTCCCTGCAAGTTATGTATCAGGACGACAAATGCTCTCTTCTCGTCTCCTGGAAGGTTTTGTAGCTCTGGTGGTGCACTCAGTTCAGGACTATTTTTACCAGCATTATTCAGGACAGAGTATTTTCTGATGGATTTAAGTTAGCTCCTCGTAGTCTTATTTTGAGCAGTTTTTCCATTAGTCATGAGCATCTGCTCCAGTAGAGCAGAAATTCTCTATAAATACTTCCTTTTTTTATTCTCTGCATAGTCTCATTAACTTTGAAGAAACACAAATTTCTGCAGTTATTGCTGTATCCTCTCACCTTAGATATTTTACAACCAATTCACCTGTGATTTTATTTTCTTCAAAGCAATTGTCATAAAATTAGGCTAAACAAAATCAATTGGCATAGACAACAGCATAGAAAGCCTAAGACATTTTCTATGGCAGGAAAACTATTAAAGTAGTAGTATAGATCAATTTTTAAGATGGTCTAAATACCTCAACTAGGCCAAGTCAGCAAGGCATCCAACATTTAATATAGAAACAAATATATACAGAAAAATAGGTGAACATTTGTTACATATGGATCTTACATCCCATTTACATGCCTGGCATATGGGCTTAAAAATGTAACAACAGATTACATAGACCATAGATGGTCTATTCTCTGAGCTATGTGGCCTTCTATGTCCTCTTCTCCCCACAAGGTGTACAGCTCAGTCCATCAGAACCTCCTTTGTTAGAGAGAAATAGGGGATAAATATTTAGGAAGTTGGAACTGTGCAAATTAGCTGTATGATTTGATACATGATTTGACCATGAATTTGGCTTGTGAAACTGAAGAGATTCCAGATACCCCTTTCCCACATAGTAATTGCAGCCTACTTTCCTTGGCATGTGTACATAGCTAGTTTCACAGCTCAAGCCCAAACTGTTCCTTGTACACAATCAAGCCAAGGTTGATGACTTCAAGGCTTCAATGACATGCACTGCATAGCCCAAAAGGCAGAAGTCAGTGCAGTTATCATTCAGTTACTAAGAGGAAGAGACAAGAATATTCAATTCAGTATAGACTTTTTCAAGACAGCATGATGAAGTCCCATACACAACTTGGACTGATTTTCAGTGGGGATGAATGCAGAACTTCCTTAGAAAGGGGTAAGGAAAAGCCTTAGGGATTGGGAATTACTTCCTATATTAGGCCATACCTATTCTTTCAAGGAGAAAAGGATTAGTTGTTTGCTTGTTTGTTTTTTTTTCTATATGGACACACAAAATTTTTATATGGATGCACACAAAAACCTAAGCACATTTAGAAGCTAACCCACAATAATCAAAGGAATATCGAGGATGTTCCGAGCACTGCTTATCCACTATTTCTGTATGTGAAGAAATATAATCTTTAAACAGGATGTGGAAAGGAAATCTACCTCCCTTTGAAATAGTTCTTAATAAAATATATATGTGGAAATACTCTATAGATGTGATTAAGAAGCTATGTTCTGACTTGGTTATTTATCACTGCTGGAATTAAGTCGTGCTTTTGCCGTTCAAGCCTCAAAGACCCTGTCAACACCAAATTATTTTGTTGCTTAAGAACGAAGCATTTACTCAACAGTTCATTACTACTATTTTGAAGACATTGAATTTTAATTTGAAGCCAAGAGTGAAGGCTTTTTTTTTTTTTTTTTTTTTTAATATTTCTTCAGTTTAGTGCTGACACTAGACTGCAATTAATACATTTATGTTCTTTAGTGTTTCCATTCTCAACCTACCTCCCTGGCTTCTGGCTGTGGACTTAGAGTAATTTCTTATTGAAAGACTGTTTGTTATACTGTACCTTTGACTTCTGTGAGGAAGCCACATTAATAGTTTCTGGACAAGAATTGACCCCAAATACATTGCTTGTTCTCATTCTTAAAATCATTGCGCTGGGCTGCATTATCAGAATCTGTTTAATAACAAAGTCTAAACACACCTTCAAGTGAACAATATAATTATACAAAATGCTTACATTTTCTGTGAAGATAGCTGAATTAAAATTCTAGGGTGACATGCCCACACAACTCACTAAATCTTCTAGATATCATCATGTTGGGGATTTCTTTGTTTTGTTTTTTTTTCCAGCTCTATGATTCTTATTTGCAAGCAAAACTGTAAAGTCATTTACAGATAAAGTGCAGAATATCAGCAAATAATAGAACCCATGAATTTCAATGAATTGATATCCATTAAAAAGGATCCTGTCCCTCTCCTCTTAGTTCAGCCTACATACTGTAAATGAACTCAGTGTAACACATTTTGAAGCAGTGGAAGTTTTATACACTATCTTCTCTTATAATGTTGCCAGCTTCAAATATTCCTTACAATAAATATGATTCCTATGCCTTTGTAAATTTAATTTTAAGCTCAAATTATTAATATTTTCAGCCATTATTAGCAAGTTCTTTGCTGTTCTGTTTGCTGCTCACAACATGCATCTTAAAAGCCTCAGGCCTTTGCCATAACACATCATCAGACTGCTGTTGATCCCACACATCTAGAAATCATAGCTTCAGGGAAAAAAACCCAAACAACACCACAACCAAAACAAAACTTGACAACAACAAAACCTCAAAACAACCCAAACTTCTCACTGCTGATTTTATTTAGTCATACATACTATATGTTTAGAAGCATTTTTTTTAATATATAGAGTAAGCTGCTAACTTTGCAGTTCATTCCTAATTTTTATAAACTATGCACAATACTGATTCAGATTCTCTCTTTTAAAGACATTTAAAACAAAACAAAAAAACAACAAAACCCCCAGAATTTTCAATCAGAAAAAGAGTGTATTTTCTGCACGTAATACAGACTTTACATTATAATTTTGGTTTCTAGTGACTCTCTACAAAGTAACTTTTCATAAAAGTAGCTGAAATTTAAAACACTGGAAGGTCTTTATTTTAATCTAATTTACAGAGGACATAGGGGAAAGAAAGCCAGACAGTTCCTAGATTCTAATTTGGCACTATTTCAGAGTATGTTATATTCCTAGACTGTAAGATTAGAATGGCAGGAATATTTTAATTTCCACTGACAAACACAGATCCACACATCATTGGTCAAATGACCCTAGTAGTATGGATTGGATTAAGTATGTTTCTGCGGAGTATTTTGATTGCTCCTTCTCACTCTGGTGAGAGGGATGCTTGTGAATAGCCTAAAAAGTGCCATGCTGGCCCATTAGTTACCTGACTGCCTAAAACCCCTGAAACTGAGTTCTGAGAGATGCTGTAGACTGGTCTTTTAAGAAAATACACACAAGCAGATATTTCCATATTCCACAGTAAATAAACTAGCAGTTGATTACCTTCTGACGCCTCAGTGCCTCTACTGTGTCAGCAACTGTATGTGTTAAATAAGTTAGGCAAGGTTAATTACCAGTGTGTTTATGTACAAAGGTGATCTGTGGCGAGAAAAACAACTCAGGAAAAGTACAGAGCAATTAAATATAGGTAAAACATGGGGTTGGTTGTTTAAGCTTTCCATTGCTGTAGAAGTAATTTTCTATCTCACAAACACATCTATCAGAGCACAACTTTTTCTTGTAATCAAGAAGCTGATTCACTCAACATTACTATATTTAATAAAAAAATCATTATATGTACAGCACATATTTTCCCCCCTTATAGGCCATCTAAGTTGCTAGGCTGGATGGTAACTGAATAGCTCTCACATGCAGATATATTACAGAGCTATAAAACACTACCACAATTTACTGAGCCTGGTGAGGATGCTTTTGTTGCAGCTTTTGTTTTAAATCCAGTACTGTGTCTGCCTCCTAGGGCTGTGAAGTAAGTCTCTTTAAAAAGAGCTACAGATTTATTCCTCCACTCTGACTAAGTGAAAATGTGTTTTGTTGAAAACCCCTGAGAGTAAATGGATTTCCTATAGAATCCCCTTTTGTTTATGGGTTTGATGAAAGCATTTGGCACTTAATGGTTCCCAGGCTATCCCTGGTTTAAAAAAGAAGAAATCAAGAGTGCTGAGTGTTAAAATGTTTTCCACCAACCCCAAAGCAAACTGAATATAAAGACTTGCTTCAGGTGTCAGATTAGTATGGAACAGTAATTCTTACTGTCTTGCCTCTTCAATATTTAGACTCAGTATAATGTGAGATTTTGTTCTTAAAATAGAGATAAAGGGTGTTCAGGTGGCCCCCTGAATTCCAAACAAACCTTTTCCTCTCAGTTTTGTCATCTTTCACTCCTCCCATTTCAATTTCTTGGCAAATCTATTGAAAAATTATTGCGATTACAGGCAAGTGCTAACTCCCCACAATGAGCCCTAAAACAGAACGAGCTGCAGACTGAAATTTATTTAAAAACCCAATAGAAGTTCATAGTGTTCAAACTCCTCATAAGGGATTGGTTTATGTTCCACTACAAAAAGTGGTTCAATTAAAAAAAAAAATTATAAAAGAGAGCTACTGATCCTATAAATACACAAAAATTGACTATTTCTGTTAGAAAGGACATGCAATGATCATCAGACCAACTGTCTGACCAATTCTGGGCTCACCAAAAGCTAAAGATGATGTTTAAGGGCATTGTCCAAATGCCTCTTAAGCAGTAACAGGCTTGGAGCATCAACCACCTCTCTGGGAAGCCTATTCCAGTATTTGGCCACTCAGTAAAGAAATCCTTCCTAATATTCATCCTAAACATCCCCCGGTGCAGCTTTGAACCGTTACCATGTGGCGTATCACTAGATCCCATGGAGAAGAGATCAGCACATCCCTCTCTTCTTCCCCTCCCGAGGAAGCTGTAGAGAGCAATGAGGTTGGCTCTCAGGCTCCTTCCCTCCAAACTAGACAATCCCAAAGTCCTTAGCCACACTTCTCATGGGACATTCCTTCAAGCCCTTTCACCAGGCTTGTTGCTCTCTAGATGCTGGTCTTTGGTCCCACTTTCTTGACTTATGACACAGCAGAACTGCCTGCTCCTGTGCTTCTAAAAGGTAGTTCTTAAAGACTGACCAGCACTCATGGACTCCTACACCCTCAAAAGCTAGATGACCTCTGAAGGTCCCTTCCAAGCCAGATCATTCTGTTTCTGTGTCTCTTTCGTCTTTTTGCTGTAACCTTCTTCCACCCCTCTTTGTCCCTTGTGACACTGCCTTCCTTCTGGCACAAAGCAGATCCGAGACCTGCCCCTGCAGTGGCCAGGATGAGTTGGCTTCTAGGCATCTCAGACGGCAGAGTACAGCTCCATTGATCTCTTTCTCTCTTTTAGACCCTCAGCTGCTCCTTGGTCAGTGCACATCCTCCTGCAGCTCAGCCACCAAGCAAAGCACTTCATCTATCTGGTCATACCTCCTGAAATCTTGATTGTAATTACTTTCCACCTCTAGGAATAGCCCTTCACACAACCCACAGCCAGAAACCTGGGTGGCTGCATGATTGAACAGGAGCTCTGTCTGTGTGGCTACATCGGTCCTAGCAGGTGCTAGAAGCTCAGGAGAAGCAGAGAACACTCCTTTTGCTGGGTGGTCAACTTGCCCCCTGGGAAATATATATGCTCCGGCATCAGTTGCAACTAGCCAGGCTGATTGTTTTCCCACATTGCTGAGTGCAGGCTCCACCACTTGCTAACAGAAAGCTACTGACACTAAATACACAGAGGACACAATAAATTAATGGTGCTAAAAGACTTTATGTAGGGTTGGTTAAAAACAGCGACAGCTTTTGGTAAGCAAACAGTATTTGCACTGAAGCAGAAAAATATCAAAACACTCTACTTCAACTTTTAGGCCAATTCATAACAAATTACCAGGAATTAGCAAGCTCTTTAGCACATAATACCTCACCTACAAATCTCAGATTCCCATTTGGAATAGTCAGGAATTTTCCCACATAAATATTTTAAATGTAAAACACTTAAAGTTTTACAGAAACTATCACAGAATATACTGGGTTGGAAGTGACCTCTAAAGGTCATCTAGTCCAACCCCCAACTATCAGCCATGTGCCATCCCAGATGTTTATCTTTAAGAAATTAAGTCCATTATTCTAGTTTATAGACAACACATTTCTCCCTTTCAGCATTTGCTCCTTCTTCTCAGTATCTTAGAGCTCTGTTCTTAATATCAGTCAGATCATTTATATTCATCACATTCAAAGCATTTATGTACAGAAAGTGCAAAGCATAATCATGTCCGTGAAGAATACAATGTGTGATGCGCTAGTTCTTAATATGTTATTCTCAGTCTATAAGGTCATCTATAGAAAAAAAAAAGAAAAAGAGAAAAAGATTCTTAGGCCATTCAAGAGTTTATATCTTTTTTTACAAAGGGACTTCAAAATGCCTTCAGTTAAGCCCCTTTCCAAGAAGAAAGCTGCTTTATATTTTTTCTTTCAGGGGAACAAACTTTGTACTGAAGACCTCTATATGTTACTTGCATGCATCCTTCAGCAGGAAGAAGACAGAAACCATATAACATGACTGGGCATGCAGAATCACTCTGCCAAGGAAGTTATTCTGTCTCTAAAAATATCAATTAAAAAAAAAGAAATAAGAAAAGAAAAGAAAAGAAAAGAAAAGAAAAGAAAAGAAAAGAAAAGAAAAGAAAAGAAAAGAAAAGAAAAGAGAAAAAGAAAAATCATTGCATCCTAAGGTTCTTTCTATCCTTGATAGCTTTAGTCTGTTCCCTACAATGGATTCTTGACAACAGACTACTAATAGAAACAAAGAAGAATTAACAGATATATATTTAAATAGCCCTGTGATTTCATCACAGCTTTCTGCAATACCTCTAAAATCCAAAAGCTACTGAATATTGAAGTTCCAGCAAACTCACCTATTTGATCACACTTCTTCAGCTTGGTAAAAAATTCTCCAGCTCCAAAAGGAAAAACTGATACCTTAAACTCTCAAGATAATCATCCTATAAAGCCCCAAATTTTTGCTATCTTGACCTTTTTGCTTCTGTTCAACACACCAAAAAGTGGTTTGTAATGAAAAGCTTTGAAGTACCTCAGGATATTTCTTACACGCAATCCATAATTTTGGGAAAGCCAACCATTGTAATTCTAACACTGATTGAATTTAGCTTGTCTCTTGTTTCATTGCATTTATTGTCTTTGTTTGCCATCATGGCAAATCCATCCTAGCTAGCAGACATCCACCTGACTGAATCACCTGTCATTGACCAGTCAAAGCAACCTTGTTCAAGTCATCATTTGTATCACCATTTGCAAAAATGCCACAGGATTATTACCTCTTGGTTTGGGACAGTTTCTGAACTACAATTACCTCCTGTACTATGTCTAAATTAACACTTCCATTCATGTGCTTTGAAACACAACAGCATAACCAAGGTCAGAATAATTTCCAAACTACTAGGAAGAAGCAAAAGATGCATTATTTTTCTTTTCTGCAACATCATTTCAACCTCGTAGCTGCCTCCTTTATAGAGTTTAAATCCACTGCCTACAGACCATTGACATCCCCTAACTTAGCAGTAAGAGTTATGCAAAAGATAACCATGGCAGTTTTATGTGCTCGAGATATTAGATTTGCCCAGTTTACAATCAAAAGGACTTGCTCTTTCCCTTCAGACAGCCCCTACCCTCCATGAATCATTAAATCAGATATTGAATAAAAGTACTTCTGTATCTCTTCAGCTTAGTTTTGTATCATACTATCAAGTAAAAGCAGCTGACAGGAAGGGTCTATACCCCAGTCCTGACACACAAAAGTGAGTAGCACTTCTTATTTACAGTGGCAGTGAAATTAAGTAATGGTATAACTCTGTGAATGCAGTAAGAGAGGAAAAGCATGTCAGCATCTTAAGGGTACAGTCACGTGAGACTACCAGAGTCAGAGTAGTCCAAACAAAAATGGGGCTCTTCATACAATGCGGTGGAGTTAAACATGAGGCCACCAAACACTGCAACTACTCACATACTTATATGTGTTTGTTCTTTTGGTTGATTTGCTTGGTGGATTGTTTTGGTTTTTTTGGTAGTTGGTTTGGTTTTTTTTTTTTCGTATGTGTTGTTTTTTATTTTATTTTTGTTTGGTTTGTTCTGTTTTGGTTTGCTTTGGTTTGGTTTGTTGTTTGGTTTTGTGCTTTTTTTTTTTGAGGGGGGTGTTTTGTTTTGGTTTTATTTTTGGTTGGTTGGTTGTGTGGCTTTATGCTTTTGGTTTCCTTTTTTTTTCTCCTTTACACTCAAGTGGACAAACCTGTGTAAGAAAATGGTTCGAACACAAAAACACTCCCTATGCTTCGGGTGGTTCCTGAGCCACATGTTTTCCAAATCTGGAAGAGTTTTTAGGGAAATATGACCACCAGCACTGTGATCTGTCCTGATACTTTCCTATAGTGACATTATTAGGGAGAGAAAACCAAGCCTTGCTGATTCACTCCAGAAATGCTGATGTCCTGTGAACTCACTGTTGGAAAACTGAAGCAAAGTGCACTTTCACTTTGGAGGATATCTCCAGATCTGAAAATCAACAAGTTGAAAGCTACTGACCGAAGCAAAGGTCTTAAGGGACACTAATTATTTGCATCACAGATCACATCACCTTAACAAATATTTATTATTAATGTTTCCTTTTTCCTCAGTTTTTCTTACTGTTTGCTCTTAACTGTCAAAAAAAAAAGATGGCTTATGCTACTGGATGAGTTGGATAATGGACAACCATGACACTTTCCCTTCCTCAGTGAAACAGCAGAACCCCAGCAATTTTAATTCTTTCCTGTCAGTTTATGCACCAAAATTAACGATTGCACAATCCAAATTACTAAAATAATGACAGCATTTAGGATAACATACACCTGGGAAAATGGCATTCCAGGAAATCTTAATTCACACCAAATTCCCTAAAACTTTATCACAGACTAATGGTGTCTCCTGAAGCATAAAGCATCTAAATGCACAGAAGTTGTATTCTCCTCTGTTTAAAAACTGATCTAGAATATAATTCCTTGTAAGGAGCTTTCTCAAAATCAGTGTCATTTTCCTGCAAATGACACTGTGTTCACCACTATATATGAATAAGCACAATCCTTTGCTGAGACTGCATCTCTATTCCAGATCCTGAACAGAGGTTACGGAAGGATTGCATATATTACATTAAATATTTTATTATTTGCAGTACATTAAATAATTAAATATTACATTAAACATAAATTACATTAAAATAATGGTTTTGGGGTATGTTAGTCTAGGGCAAGTGGAAAGAGGTCAATACAGTTGTTAAAAAAAATAAAGACGCTGCCACTAACCAACAAGCATTTAACAGATCTCCATGTAATGTAGGGAAAGAAAAGGCAAGGCACACTATTGTATAACAGAAGAGAATTTCAATTTTTCCCCAAAGAAGGCAAAATACAGGGGAAGTCGTCATAAGTTCCCCTTTCTTTTCCCACGGCCAGATACATCCTTCCACAGCATACCTGTGTTGGCTGTAGAACTCACTGAATTCAACTCCAGGAGATGGTTTAACTCACTAACCTCGTGGGGGGAAGAAAAGCTCTTTTACAGTAATTATAACCCAGATCATAATTTCTTGTATTTTAGAGCCCAAGGTTACATAAGTAAACAGTGTAAATGAACAATACAGTTCAGAACAGCTAGTACTGAAAACTTGACAGTCATAAAATGTATTTTACCTTACATCTACTTTGCATGACATGTCCCTTATTCTGTACAAATTTCCCAGTACCTATGTAGTATCTCTTAATTTCCAAGAAAGATCTTGCATGGAAGAAGGAGGGAATAGAAGAGTCCAGTTGAAACACACGATTCTGACAAAGGTTTAAAATTAACTAACTTTCTAATTATCTTGTAGCTCCTTTTTTATTATTATTATTTATTCTAAATTAATAATTTTAGTGTGGCCTGCTATCCAAAGAAAAGTATAGAAAGTATTATTTGCACTAAATAGATTTTCTTTTTTACCATGTTAAATTCCTATGGAAACAACCAAATGAATTTCAAAGGTACTCCCACAAAAAACTACCTTTTTTTCTGGTAGGACTCACAAAGGCACACCTTACTAGCTTTTCAGGAGTTTACTTAGATTTATTTGGTGCAAGTCTGGTCCTAGGAACAAATTCCCCATTAACAAT
Source organism: Ceryle rudis (assembly GCA_033439905.1). Lineage (NCBI taxonomy): Eukaryota > Metazoa > Chordata > Aves > Coraciiformes > Cerylidae > Ceryle > Ceryle rudis. Next base: position 27,565 of record JAAGNO010024872.1, read on the forward strand.
TGGACATAAATTAATGTGCCTCTCTAGATGGCGTTTCTCACTTTAATTTAATCTGATGGGAACCTATTTTGTGTGCTTGCAGAACCCATACGAAATACAGTCCAAAGCAAATAGGGACAATCCAGAGATTTGCTTCAAAAGCAGATCCCTGACTTCAGCTAAAATCCTAATGCAAAGGCAGTCCAATAGGTCCCATCAGCATCAGGGCCCTTGTAAAACAGGACTATAAAAAAATAAGGAAACAGGGTCAGAGGGCACAAACCTGTACTCCTTAAAGAGGAGTGAACCACGTTTTAAAGAATCTTGGATAGGATTTTTTTCCCTGCACTTTAAACAAGTACTGAGTAGTATTTCAATCTCTGTACCTGCTTAGCCATATTCTGAAAGAACCTGGAAGTATAGCTTCAGATAACATTTAGCAAACTTTACCTTTATGAATCAGTCTAGTAGGCAGCAGGTTTTATTTACTGATGACTAGAGCTGGGGATTTCTGAGGAAGGTACAAACTAGATACTTGCAGAATAGCATTTTCACAAGAGGAGATTTTACCTGCGCCCTATTAACATTTCAGCACTTAAAACCTAAATAATTTCTGTTCTGTTCCCCTTTGCCAAGCACCTCTGGCACTTTCATACCAAAGTATGAGCTAAAGCAAAGCTACTGGCTACTTTCCAGATTAATGAATTTCCAGTTTCTAATGAAAAGACTGAGGAGAAACCATAAGAAGTGCTTGAAAAAAAGTCTTTGCTGCACTAGCAGCACAACTGCCTGAGGAGCAGCAGCCATCAGACCACATCTGTCTTTTTCAGCATCCTATCTCTCCTGCCTGCTCTTTTGCCATCACTTTTTCCCACCTAAGGAAAGTGCAATATCAACCTAACTTAAAAAAATTAACTCCCATAACATCTTCACTTGAAGGGCGCTTCATGCTGTTCCTGTCTCCCCTTACTCCATTTGGTTCTGGAGATCAATATGACAACAGCAGCAGCTGCAGCTGTTTACAGTTACTAAAAATATTTCAGCTGTCACTGATCTGACTGAGACATGATAACTATACTAATGTTCTCATTGCTAATTTGTAGTGCCCTCATCAGCGCTTCAGACACAAAAAAAAGGTATTTTTGCAATATTGTAGATGAATTCACTCCAATCTTGGTGTAACTTTCCAAGTGGTTTCTGAGAAGTCAGTCTGTACATTCACCAAGGTAAATCCTACCACACTGCATGAGTCACAAGGAAAGAAGAACCATCTGTAAGAGTCCAGCTATTTTGTGCCTCAAACCCTGTGTGGTGATAAGATCTGGAAAGACCTGTCTGGAGGGGAGAAGTGCTGATTGCTCCCAATGTCTCTGTGCCCCCCCCCTTTGGCTCTTTGCAGGTAGGCTTTAACAAAAGGAAGAGAGAAATTCTGCAGAGGTTTAAGAGTTCCTTAAACACTTCCAGGGATGAGGCGCCCACAGCTTCTCTAGGCAACTTGTTCCAGTGTCTCACCACCCTCATAGTAAAAAGCTTCTTCCTAAAGTCTAATCTAAATCTACCCTGATCTAGTTTAAAAACATTGGCCTTTGTCCTATCAACACATGCCCTTATAAACAGTCCCTCCCCAGCTTTCCTATAGGCCCCCTTCAGGTACTGGAAGGCTGCTATAAGGTCTCCCCAGAGCCTTCTCTTCTCCAGTTACAGTGTCCAGCCAACAGGAATGCCTGCAGTTTTGGGAAAACATAGGAAGAAAGTAGGAAAATCTCCCCTCTTGTTGCAGAGTGGCAGGAGAAACCTTATTTTTGATATTTCAGAGGATGTCCCTCTGTCCCTTTGCCCCTGTGCATCACAATCCTACCTGTGCCTGACAGCAGGGCAGCTGAGGACAGCCCAGTGGCAAGGGATGGCCAGGGTCACGGATGAAGCCGTTCACCTCAGCAAAACTGAATCAGTTCCACTGTCAGGGAAAATGGACCCGTTTCACTCTCAGAAAACCTACACCAGTGCCTAGGCCTCCTTGTCCAGACATGAAAGAGAAGAGCCACAGCTGGTTAAATAATTCTGCTCAGAAGATTAAGTATGTAACGAAGGCTGTCATGCTTTCCGTTGTCCCGATAGCCACGCACTTCACCAAAGATGCCAAGTGCTATTGCAAACACAGTTTGTACTTCCATGACACTAAGTGCTTCTCTGCTCCTTTTCATTGCCACCGACTCTCGCTTTTGATCCATCAGCAGTGATTGGTGCAGATTCCCAAGGGAAATTCTTTGAAATGTACCTTCATCTTGATCACTGACCTCAAGCTGGTCCATACCATAAGCACTAGTGCAAAGAGCTGCAGTTGCTTTGTGCAGAACTTTATCTGATTACCAGATTTCAAAGCAGCTAAACCCAGGCTAATCCACCACATAAAAGGGTCAAACTATTTTTAATGCAGGTTCTTTCTTTTAAAGCCTAACAAGGGGCCTAAAATTCAGACCAAAATTTAGCATAGCTTTTTTCTGTCTCAGAGCCAGTCTGCTACAGTTTATCACAGAAGATTATATTGTAGAAAGAATATTATTATAGAAATAATAGAGCATTAAAAATACTTAGGAAAATCAAACATACCTATGGATCCAAGAAAATCTGATGAATACAAAAAAAAAAAGCCTTACAAATGCATGCATGATGACAATGGAACAGCTTAATCCATTCATAAGTGATTGGCAATTATTACTTTATTCTGATACTACTAATACGTCCTCCAAGGACATCAGTGTCTTATATTTTTCTCAAAATAATGACTAAAAAAGACTGTACATAAGGACTAATTCGTTATTTTTTTCCATTTGTCACAGAAGTTGCTTCCTATTAAGCATTGTAAGTTCTTCTTAAAAACCCCATAACATCTTCAACAGTTAAAAAAAAAAATATATATATTTATATATATATGGAGATTGGGGGATCTAGCTGCTGGGGGA
>JAAGNO010024872.1:30606-71863 GCA_033439905.1 Ceryle rudis
AAGCTGTGTAAATTATTTTTTTTTAAAACATAACATCTGCAACAGTTAAAAAAAAAATAAAAATGTTTAGGGCTTGGGAGCTCCAGCTGCTGGGAGAATGAAATAAACCTCGTCACACAAGAAAGAAGGAATTATATTTCATTCACCTTTTTTGCCACGGTGAAAAAAAAAGAGTCAAGAGGATCCAGATGTTTTTCCTGGGTGTTAAATAATGTCTACTTGGTAATTACTGTTTGAGACACAAGCTTTTCCTTTATAGGGCTGAAATAATTGATTTAATCCAGAAGTAAAGAACTCAGAAATATGGCAGCCTTCTTCTATTACTCTTCAGGGTAGAGGACATAGTTTAACATTTTTTTACATTTCTGGTACATAACATGAAGTCCCATGATGTTATCCAATGGCCAAACAAATCAGAACATTATAATTCAATGAGTATATAAATACAATAATCATAGAAGTAAATAATAAATTGTAAATAGAAGAAGTAAAAAGAAATAATAAAGAATGGCAAGTTAAGTTTCCTACCATGTCACACTACACTCTTGGTTTTTTGTAATGTTGTCAATAGAGTTACAAAAAATTTGCTTGTAATTATGTTAAGTTAAATGAAAGTGTTTCTGTTTTTCTTTTTAACTAGGGGGGAGAAACTGAAATTTTGAGTGCAAGGCATATTACACCTACCCAAAATATTTTTATTTTTATTTCTTTTAAACTCTCTGTGCTTACTTGCATCCAAATCCCTATGTCTGAGCTCATAAAATTCTCGATTCCACTCCCAGGAGTGGTTAGAAATATGAAGGATCCAAGCATCTGGGGAGAAGAATGTGTCACCACTGGCCCTGCACAACTCCACCAAGGCAATGAGCTGTGAAAGCACCCTGCTCCTCTAGACCAGCTCAGGCTTTTGGAAATACACCAAGCAGAGTCAGAGGTTCAAATCAGTCATCAGCAGACACTTAGGCCAACATTACAACACAGCATTAACACCACTACTCTCAGAAGCATCGGGTGAAATGACAAGTATTACTGTGTAACAGAAAAGAGAGGAGTGGTAAATAGCTATAGAAGGTTGCATACAAGCTTCCATCATTTTATTCAAGGAGAATGGAGGATATATTTACAGCACATCCCCTTTCTTTATCCATTTTACAATGCTAACTGTAAGAATAATAAAAAAATCATGTGCCAGTTTTTCTTGATTTTCCTAACTGATGATCATCACCACTTCTCTGACATGGACAAGTGTCATGTTGCACAACCTCTGCAAATTCAACAGCAGCATAAAAACAATTATACAATTATAAAATTATTAGAGGTCTTGAAGAAAAAAAAAAAAAGAAAAGTATTTTTGCAATGAGATTGCTTCTTCTTGAGCAGGTTTAGAATAAAATGGAATTTAATCAACTGCAGGAGCCAGACAGCCATAAAAACAGGAGCAGACAGGGAATTCTCTGTCCTTACCTTTTTTTGCTTTAGTCTCCTTGCCATTACCTTAACAATACAGACATCACAGGTATAAATTGAAAGCCTCACTGGTAATGATAACTGCACAATTCCCATCCCTGTAGTCGACAATCCACTGTGATGTTTGTCAAGTCTTCTAAACTCCAGCATGCTAACAATACAGTGCATATAATTAATGCAACTCATCAGGCTGATGACAAACTTATGTGTAACAGTTGACTTGAAAGACTCCAAATAGTGCAAGCCATACAGTGAAGAAACTCCAGTTAACTGAGTCTTTATAGACAAATGTCATATGCTCCTTGTGTACCTGCATCGTGCATCAAATAGAAGTTAAGTAGCTGAAGACCAGCATTTCTAAGTGAACACACTTGCAATGAGCATTTATTTTGCAAAGCCTAATTTATTGCCAAATGCTGCAGATCCATACAAGCTGTGAGAATGTTTGCCTACATCCCACTTGTAGTATTGGAATTAATCATACATTGCTGCAAAGCCTGAATTATATCTCAATTTGTCTGTAAAGAGGTAGCATACATGGCACAAAACTTAAAGGCCTCTGGAACAGCTCCTACTGAAACTTCCCTGAGGTGATCAGGAAACTATAAACTACAATGAGGCTTTAATCTCTATCACCCACCAAATTAATGAACTCAGAATGAGAGGAGCTCTTCTAGTAGGACAGACGCTGACTGACATCTATTTTGGTACAGAAGGGCTATACCAGCAGCCTGAAATTTGACTGGAGACATAGTAGGAATGAACCCAAAATACTGACACCAGGTGTAGGAAGCTGGCTGGAGGTTCACTTCTCAGCTAAGATGCAGGACATTCTAGGAAATGTAGCTAAAGCAAAGCTGAAATTCAAGTCGTAATTTTCATGAAGATGTTGCAACAAAGATGTCTTCTGCAAAAAAGTGCTTCAAGTGAACAAAATTTTAAATAATTCCTGAATAAAATTCTAAAAAGACAAAAAAAAAAAAATCCCAAGCAAGTTTAAGTGAAATCCTATTAATTTTTAAAGGGTTCAAGAATGTGTTGTAATGGTTTGTTGACTAATTATTTCTTCAGAGCCTTGTAGATGAGGAAAACTTTGGGTTAAATCTCTTGTAATTCCCATTTAAAAAAAAAAAGAGAGAGAGAAAAAGAAATTAAAATCCAGTCTGTAACAGCCTGTGTATGTGTAAGATAAAGAATGAAGAAAAAAAAACCCAACCAACCAACCAACCCCCACTATCTAGAATGATTTAAAAAACTACTTAATTGCCTAAATTATTCTACCCATTTCTAAAGTTTTTGTGGGGAGTAGGATGAGGAAACAACAAAAACACTCCTGTTGGTTAGAAGACTGAAACTTCCTATTAAACTATTCATGTGAGGATCCTACTTCTAGTGGTAGCAGCTAACATATCAAGACAAACTTTTGTTAAACCCTAATTGGCTGTGTAAGGAACATCATAGATTCACATTACCAATGTTCCCTGTTGCTAAGGATATGCATGAGTGGCATGTTTAGAAATTACTCGAAAATAGAAACTCCATTTCTTTCAGTAGTCCCTCAATATTTGTAGCTGTATTTGATGACAACGCAGTGAAACACCATATAATCAGCAAAGGTTTTTGGTCTTAATCTTTCTGCATCTTAAAGCTGCACTTGCAGCTGAGACCATAACGATACTGTTGTTTTGACTGTCCCTGTAATGCATTAACATGGAGTTAGTCTGCAACAGAAATTAATTTTTTTAATTATTTCTTTTTCTAAATGAAGTGCTAAGAGTGGCTACAAAGGACTTCATATGGCTACAATTATGTTCCTAAATGTACCTGTCCAGATTTGAAGTAATCTCATTTTATAGACGATAGAAAGAAATATTTCTGGGGAGTAATTCATTTTACCATGAAGAAAACACCTGAAACAGGTCAAAAGAATCTCACCTTCAAGTTTTCTCTTTCTCCAAAGATTTTAAAAGGAACTTGTTCAGTAGCTAAGGGGCAGGTACCTACCTCAGGAAAGTCCCATGCCCAGTTCCTGGCAAGGCCTCTAGGGTGGATGGCATCTTCACACTTAGGTGCAAGAATCACACCTTTACCATTCAAGTTTTGTTTTGTTTTTAAATATGCTTACAAACCATTTTAGTGCAGCCTCAAACACTTTATACCCCGTTTTTCTCACAAAAGTGAAAAAAAAAAAAAGGTTGACAAGTAGAGCATGAGAGAGCATATTGCAATACATATTGCAATAGAATAAAAACTTTCTAGAAAATTTGGACTCCCTCCTCATTTTTCCTCCCCTGTTAACAGATCAGTAGTAAGGTCTGATTACTCTGTCACAAAAGTTATCTGCCACTTTGCAGGGCTGAGTTGCAAAACAGAGAGTGTGTTTCAATGTACAAAATCTTCTGTGGAATAAAAGAGGTTAAAACATATGCTTATGCTAATGAAATGAATATTTACACAAGTGAAGATAAGTCTTCGTACATGTTTAGCTTTGCAGCAGCCTGGGGAAAAAGAGAAGGAAATTTTGTGCCAAACTAAAGACTTACTGTGTTTTTGTGGAAATCATCACCCATATTCCCCACCTTGACTGCAAATATAGGGCCTACATATCTTGGCAGGAAGAAAGAGAAGTCGGGGAACAAGGTGACATTTAGGCTCTACAAAGACAGAAAGGTGCAGCAAGTACCTTGTTCACTTCGATGCGATGAAAATTCATCCAGATCAATACTCTCGTGTCTCATGTTCTTGATGCTACCACATTTTCCTTGTTTAGCCTAATTGCTCAGCATCTCCTGTAGACCAGCAGGCATGTGAGCAGAGTCAAGGAAACCACATAGTCACACTAAGCTCAGTCCTTGTGAATCCACAACTGTTATTTTGCTTAACACAGTTGTGAAGGCCACGCACCACAACCTTACAGTCCGGAGCATGGAAACCACCATCCTAGCCCTTTATTATAAATACCACAGTTATCAAATATAGCCAGTGTTGAAGTTCACAATAGACCACAAAATTATACTTGCTGCAAAAGCCATAGTGGTTCTGCATTTCCACTCACACCCGGTTTTGATCAGTGTATTTGCATGGAGTTTGGGCTGCTTGAAGACACATACTGGAGATGAGACTATACGTGGCACGCAGTCCTGGAACAGGGGACCACAGAAACAGCAGCCTAGTATGCCAGCACTGCACTCCTCCCCTACTTTCCCACACTGGCACTTTGTGCTGAAACACAGAAGATTTTTTTATCTCCCCTCCTTCACACAGGTGAAGACTAGGAATTCTGTATTTAAAAGTCCAAGGAAAACATAGTAATGGTAACGAGTCAACTATCAAGTACAGTATCATGCAGCTTATTATTACAAAGCCAGCATCCAATTAGCAAGGGAACTATTGTAGGCAGGGAAGAAATACTAAACAATAACAAAGTAAAATAAGCCAGGGACAAATAAATCAGCTTGCTAAAATCTAATCACGTTTGCTGCAAATAGATTTTAACATCACTTTTTGTACCTTTATATTGCACCTGTATACCATACATAGATTTTCCTCAGAGAGTTTAATTCAAAAAAGGTGCTTCTTAGTTATTACGAAGTGTGGATGTTAACATACATGGCAGCAGGAGAAAAGAAGGAGGAGAAGGAGGAAGGATAGAGGCCAAGGTCCCGGTTGTTTCTAAACAGTCAGGGGAAGATATGTTGCAGTCTCTACTGCCAGCATAACTTTGGGGTTAAACAGCAAGAGGTTCATCAGTTGCTGACACCAGAGAAGCCTGAGACCAAGGTGATAGAAATATCAAGGTTGCACCAGTCCTGCAAGCACCTTCTCTTGGGTGTTGACTATTTCAGGACTTTTAACTTCTGTCCTACCAATGCACAGGTTCTTCTCTCACCTAACGTCCTGGGTGCCCTAGAGATTTATGGGTGACCTTAGGTCTTGGTGGTCAGAAAAACAAACAAACAAACAAACCCCACACAAAACACACAACCAAAAAACAAACAAAACCAAACCTATCAAATGTAGATGTATCAGTTGATGCCAACACTGTTTTAAAAGTTAAAAGATTAGTAGTGCTTTCTCTCAGTCGTTTTGACACTAATTAAAGCAAGTTAAAAATAAGTAAAAAGGGATTGAAACTACTTCAGGTTGTTTTCAAACAGTATGTTATTCTACTGTTGCAAAAGCATCTAAGCTTGACTGTAAATAACACACATCACTGTACTCACACAAGATTTTGTAAAAGAAGGCCATAAATATCATAATAAAAATTGTAACAGGCTCAAATAAGACAGCAGACAACTTTTCATACATGTTATTATAATGTTGTTGCTGGCCCCAAACAATATATAGCCATATCATTATGGTTTACTAGAGTGTGAGGTGGAAGGCAAATGACACCCCACTTCATCACCCTGCCGTTCCAAAGAGTTAAACAGATCTTTTTCAAACTCCTTCAGTTAAAAAAGCAATAGAAGGCAAACATAAAAGCATCTACATAACAGAGGAGAGATGTTTACTTATGAAGCAGATTGAAAAAGCACAGTCCTTCTTTTTACTAAAATACAGCTGTATGCACGTACTTTGCAGCTGATGTTAAAAATAGGAAAAGAAAATTCTATGAAGTATCACCTCATTTGACCATTAAGGGAAAAGCATCCCAGGCAATTACAACCACACTAACTTACAGGTGGGTTGAAATGAGTGCAAGAAGTACTAATTCAGCAAAACCCATTTTTCTTTTTTACATGGAAATAGATATTATCTTAATTACCCACCACATATATATATTAAAAAAGCATACCTTATGGATTTACTTTAAGTAATTCAATTCCAAGATTTGAAGTGTTGGCTTTAAATGACATATTTTTCCAGATCTTGATATTGGCAAATCAAAACATTTTATTCTTTAGGAAACCAATTTTGCCAAGTTATTTTGTCTCATTTAAATAATATTAATGTAATGCTTGTAAATAGTTTTTCTTGGCATCCTTGTAATATTGCCATGGTGTCCAAAACGTAATGACATTTTGCACACTTAAAAGATGGGGTTTTATTATGCCTAATATAACATGAATCTGTAGAGAAACCTGAAGACAGGGACTGAAATAACTAAACTTGAATAAGCATCCATTTGCCATTTCAACTAGCTATTGATTACTTTCTTCTGAAACCCTGTCAGACAAAACATTCCAAATACCCAATGCTGTACACAACATGGCACATCAAATCTGTGCAGATAGAAGTACTTTGCTTGTAGAACAGGAGCAGTTTAGAAATAACCATGCATTTATAGGTTCCAAGCCACTATGCTTCTTCCTCTGCTTAACCAGTAACTAACGTGAATAACCCCTCCGGAGCTGTAAAAGGCTCCTGGCAATAGCGAAGGAGCAAATGTTTGCAAACCAGTATTTTACTCATCCGCTCCTATGCATTTGCCTCATTTTAGAAAACCACAGTTAGTGATGTCAGTTTAGTGTTAGGTCTTCAGGCATCTTGAACAGATCAGTCTGAAAGTTGGGTTTGTTTTTTTTTTTCTCAGAAGTATAGTTTGCTTCCCCCCCTACATTCTGAGGTACTGATCATTCCTGAAGGGGTTAAGCGGGTGGCTGGGACTCTTTCTGCACAAAGGGGAAGATTTTCTCCTGGGCTTGCCCATAACTGCCCAAACATTGGCAGAACTAAACAAAGAGCACAAACCCAAGCCCTGACAGAATCTGCGAAGGTGGTGAATCCCTTCCTTGCCAGGATTTCTCAGCCTACAAAGCCTTTTTTTTTTTTTCTTATCATTCTTATTTGTGCTCTTCAAAAAAACAAACCCCACCAATCCCCACTCTAAATCCTACCCATCTGGGAAGGAAACAGCACCATTATTGGAGCTTCTGGCCAAGGAACTTTAAATTGACTTTAAATTCCCATTTCTGCTGAAGGTGATAGGACGTGAAAAGTAAACTTTACACATTTGCAGGGCTCTCTGGCATCTTTCTCCGCAGAAGTAACCCTGCTTGTATGGAAAAATTACTTTCCAGGTCAGTAAGAGTAAGAAAGACAGAAATCAAAAGCCATCTTATAGTCAGTGTTAAAAACTTGGAGCCAGAGTGCAAATGTAGCTACATAACCTAAGAGTTAGAACATTTATTCACTATAGGAACACTTCATAATTTGCATTAAACATTCTGTCATTTAAATGGCTAACTGAACAATTCCACAAGCAAAACTGAGAGTGCTCCATCACAGAATGCTTTTTCACTCCATGGCTTAAGGAATTCCTGCTGGAGAGAGTTAAATAGGGGTCAAACCTTTCCATTAGAGAAGGCACTTCAACCTTACTTTTCCAAAACCTGAGCAAATATTCTGACATCTAACTAGATTTTAATTTTCCTTTTTTCCAACAATGTTTTCTTTCTGAGAACCTTACGAAGAGTACAAGCTCTTGATGGGGTGGATACACTGCAGCCACATTTTGGAGGAGACATTAATTTGTGCTTTTAAAATAAGCATCTGTGGTTCATGTCTTAGGAACAGAACTGGATTTAAACACTGTTTGGTATCCCATTAAGTAGCTGATTAGCAGTACTTGCCAGATTATCACATTAACTGACACTGGATTTATGAAATTTTATTAAACCAAATAAAGGCAGTTGGAAAAGGAGTGCCAGAAAACAGTACCTGTCTGTGTCTTAAAGTGCTTCTTCCTTAAGGGCAACCAGAGGCTGCTTTATTTTCAAAATTGCCATTTCAAAACTTTCTGGATCTTGGCCACAGAACATTCTTTTCAAAATTGCTATAGACACAGATCACTCAGGCGTAGGTCACACAGAGACAAAACACCAGGGAGACACAGAGTTGCACGCAAATAGTTGCTGACTTTTGATACAGGTCACAAGTGGACACAAGCATCCACAGGTCTAGCAATAATAATTTTTGTCCTTCAGTCACCATTAGACACACAAACTACAAAAATATTAAATCATCTCTTCTTTTTGTCAGAGGCTACATAAACACTTTAAAACATTTGTAGTCCGTATCTTTTTTCCTAGCCTTTCACACACTGAAGATTTTTTCACTTTCAAGCATACTCTTCTTAACCTTTGTGACAATGAAGATCACAGTTCAGCAACTTAACTTCTTTAAATCAAGGAGACATTACTGCCACAGGAGCACACAGGGAATGAGGAACACAAGGTTCACAACTCCACACACACTGGAAGACCTCTGTGCACACTGAAACACATGCCACGGGCCCAGCTTGCAGAGATTGCATGAGCAGAAAGCAGCCTAGCAGGTATTTGCAATTGCTGCAGCTGAATACCAGCAGCAAGATGTAATTGCAGCCAACTGCTGAATAACTACACCAGGAGTCTCACTGACCTCTCTCTGGCTGCCTTTAAAAGAGCAGGTCTCAAAAAAAAAATATATCTCTACAAAGATATGGGGGAGAAAATAGCATAGGGAGTGAGCATCAATGCCTTTTTCTTTCTTGGATCAGTATGTTGCTGTTATATCAGGTGGGCTTCTGGCTCAGCCTTTGTTTTAGAAAAATCCCAAACCAACAAAGAATGACACACGCGTTCCCCCTGCAGTGATATGAATCCTTTCATAAGAAACTTGGATTTTTGAGATTTTGTCAGTGCCTGCAGGCACTTACCATGTACATGAAACAGGTCAGCATGACTGGCAGGAGCCGTGTAGCCAATACCCAGATGTCCAGAAAAGCTAAAGAGGCTGGCTCCTCACATCCCCCAGACAGGGACATTGCAGTCCAGCACAGAAACAGACCTGCAGGGCCCTAAGATGCACCTGGGGAGCAGGCAGGTGTTGGCAATTCAAGTTTAGGTGCCACAGAAAAAGGAGTTGGTTTTTTTTTTTTTTTTCCAGTTTTTGAGAAATACTTTGAAAATCTGAAATCCTGCTAAGGTCTTCTCTGGAGCAGGCCACAGCTAGAAAACTTGGTAATTTGTTGTCTAAATAATATGGTTAATGACAGAAAATAGATATACAGACATTCTTAGGTATCAAAGCTGTGGTAAGATTTACCTATAACATTTTTTACTATGCAGGCAATAAAATTATTTACATAATACTTAAAAAGTTTTTTTATATCTTTCAATTCCTGAAAATATGAAAGAAGCAAGTCTTAAAATAAGAATTGTGAAAGGAGGATTTCTGTTTCCCAGGTAAATTATTGACAGAAAGACAAATATTTCACATAATGCTGTTACATTTTGAAAGTGCTTTAGCTAAGAGTTGCTATATCCCTTCTCCATTTACAGTTCTTTTACATGTTCCTCATGTCTTTTGTATATGGCTACCAGGTAGGACCGTTTTAAGTGTTTAATGCAATCCTGAGCCATTTACAATTTAGAAAATCCCAATGCCACCCTGCTGACTTTTCATGAAATTAGTGCATATAGAAACATTGCAATGTCTGGGTTGGAAGAGACCTCCAGAGGTCATCTAGTCCAACAGGGGGGTTGGACTTGGAGAGTAGGGACATCCTCAACTATATATGGCTTCACACCTATACTGTGTATTAACTAGTAAGTGTAATACAAATAGGTAGGTTTTTAGCTTTGAAGTGGTGGGATTAATAACTATTAGTTTTATAGATGCTGAGAAGCACAGGAGATGCATATTTTTGAGACAAATTTTTGGCATTGATTGACAATTCAATTTTCTGTTTGAAAATTATAGTTGCTGAAATATAGTTAAAATGATGCTGCTGTGCATCTTCCAGATTTGGTAAATTAATCTTCTCTGTTATTCTTAGGAAAAGTGTAAGGTCATGTAATTTTGCAAAGTCAAACATCTGATACAGGAAAATTTCGGCTTCATCAGGATAAAACAGTAAAACAAAACAATAAACCTGATTTTCAAGGAAAAAAAAAAAGTTTTTATAAACATTACTTGTAATAAAAGAACAGATGCAAGAAACAAAACCGAGAAACAAACCTGTTATTGTGTACTGTAACTATTTCACATTGTTACTGTATGTTGACAGAAAGAGCAGGCAGAGAATTTGTTGGTTTTTTTTCTCAGAATCATTGCTATGATTTTAAGAACATGGGAATCCTTTAACTTCCCTTCAGATTTTCAATGTATTTAAAAACCTTTTTCTAACAATGAAATTTCTGTTTAGCACCAATAAGCAGCAGCATTTTTATTGTGATAACAGGATCTTGACCTTTTCTCAGCTCAGTCAATAGGCCAAACTGGACACACAGAAAACCATGCACAGAACACAGTTATGCATTTCTGATACCCGTCTCCTCTTATCAAGTGGAATAAACCCATCTATCAGAATACCTGCTTTCAAAGATGATGGGAAAAAAATCTGAGGTGACTGAGCCAGTGGGAATTCCTTCACCTTTTCAATATGCCAGTAACCAAATAAAAAAACCCAGCTGAAAACCTTCTGAAACCAAAATCTTGCAGGAGTAAATAGAAGATTTGAGTAGCCTGTAAGGCACAGTGATGGCTTTATGAAGAAACAGTGCTGAGATCAACAAGTCCTACACAGCTTAGGGAGTGCTATATCTTGAGGTAAACTTTATTTTAAAAATCTCTTGTCATGTTACCTCATTGTGAACCATTGAATTAAAAATGAATCTTACTAACTGGCATCAGACTAATATGTGCCACCCCTGAATAGGTGATCAGTACGCAATATGTGACCAGAGGTGGCTTTTTATTGCATTCTCTGATGCAAGAACAAATTACTAGTATTATTTTGAGTCTGTACACCTTTCCAACCAGTACCTTAGCAAAAGGAATGCAAATTTATTTTAAAAGCAATCTTAAAATCATACTTCTGCCTCTCAGCCGAATAATCACAGTTTGCTGAAAAACAGCATAAAGAAATCAGGGCTATTCACTTGTTAATTATTCATTTCTAAGTTTTTTGATGTTCCATTTTAATCTCAGGCATCCAAACATTAGGAAGTCACATAAAAAGTTTCATTGTGGTCACTTTTGTTGATAAAGTATTTGAGCTTTTTTGAGTTGCATTTTATTCATCCTGGAAAAGAAAACTTACACTTCTAAACCATGCACAGAAAGCTACGTATCATCCTTGAAAGCCAAATATAAAGCTTAGAGGCCTCTGGAAATGACTAACTAGTTTCTGGAAGAATTAAAATTTTATTCATTGAAATATTAGTTCACTCTGTTTCTCATAGGAGCCAGAAAAAGAAAAAAGCATGAAACATCAGAATAATATAATCTACAATTTATGCGTTGATTCAAGAAAAAAATGAGAAAGTTAAAAATAGAATGAGTATTTACATGTGAAAGAGTGGCGGTATGTTGCTCCCAGAGACAGTGAGTGACAGCAGATGGTACATCTCCAGGGACTATAATTAATTGCTGGTACAGCAGATAAAGATTGTTTTGCTCAATACACAGACAAATCCCCTCAGGGTAGGGTAGCAGAGGTAGCAATGTGGCCTGCCATGATGGCAATGGTGTGCCACATGGATCTTTACACATTTGCCCTCATCTATCCTCCAGCTCATGCACGATACAGTTGCTTGTGCAATAATGCGGGCAGCACGTGAGGAGAGACCACTTTCTCTGCAGGGATCTCAATATAGCCTAAAGGTTGAAGTTCAGTTTCCCTTATCCAGTTGCCTCTTTTCTCTGCCAGATACTTTGTATTAATGAGGACAAAGAAGTAAATAGTGAAGCACCCATTTGTGCTACCATGAAAAATTTGAACAGGTTCTCCTAACAAGAAATGTGTTACCTGACGTATCTTACACTGCACCTGATTAAAATCAGGGGGCAGATTCTTAGCTGTGATGCACTTCTAGCCAATGACTGCAGTCAAGGCAAATCTTATACAAAGCTTAAATCAGGGCAGTCTTCAAGTTGTTTTGTGGTGTGTGGAAGGCAGCCCAGTCTGCAGGGGACCAGAGAGCTGCAGAAGCATGGGAAGTGAGAATATAGGCCACTGTTAAAAACTTGGTGATTCCAAGCATGGATGAGAGTAACTGCAAACTGGTTTAACCTGGAACCATCTATCCTCACTCATCCAGCTGAAGAGTCAAGGAATTTAAGAAATCTTTGAAAGTAAGAAAGAACTTGATTCTTTGCTCCCAGGAGCTTCATAGTCAGTAGCTCTGATGATGGGAGAAATATTACTTCAAGCTGACAGTGGTGAGAGTAAGAAAGTAATGGAGGCTGGCGTCCTGCCCCTTTTTATTTGCATTCCAGAAACCATTTTTCCCCCATCTGTGATCCTGTTGCAATATCTACATGGGAATAAATATTACCTTTAGACTTTATCATAGATAAGACCACACATGGCAGAAGGCATGAAAAACAAGCTCCCTGGGGCCCTATTCCCAGATGTGGCTCCCCCAATTCCTTCTCCCCACATAACTGGGGGCAGCAGAGATGTAATTGTTCTCCATAGTGAGAGAGGAGCTGAAAGAGATTTTTTTTTTTATGGTCAGCCTTCTGTAATACATGAATATCCTTTCACACTCCCAGAAGAGACATAAACTGACTGTACAGCCACTTTGCACCAGACCAGAAACACCACAATAAATCAGCAATGCTTTGTCAGGTCTGGCAGTGTGAACTGTGGTGCCTGGTTCAGGTGTTTCTCAGCAGCTTTCTGTAAAGAAAGTGCCTGCCTGAAGATATATTTACAAAGCCAGGTAGTTCATTGCCCATGGGAAACAGGCAGCTCTCATATCACCCTTGCTCCCCTCACAGTGCTTTGATTTTAGTAGTATGCCAAAACATCAGACCTATCTATATTCAGGCACAGCTTTTGCATGGAAATCTCTGTATAGTAGGCAGCTTTCTGGCTTGTTTTTTCATTACAAATCTTACAGGAGAATAGCAGCAGTTTCAAAGACTTTTACAAGGAAGCCTCAGGGCTTTTTTGCCAGACTTCAATGGATATGTTTGGAGCATGGTATATGGAGGCTGAACTGCCTGACTCTCATTAACATTAATAGAGTCAGGAGGCTAAATGCCTGTGCACCATTCTGATGACATACCCACAGCATCTGGCAAGTAGCCTGATGCCATTTCTAAGTCCTTTTGGATATAATGATTCCCTCGTCTGTATCTGGGTGGCAAAATAAAACAAAGAGGGACTAGTTTCAGACTTTGCACTATGTCTCAGCCTAGTTTCCTTCAGCTGAGACATTGTGCAAAGTACAATAACTGGGGGGGTGTGGTGTGGTGTGATGTGGTGTGTGCCTCAATTTTAAGAAAGAACTTTTCCACTTGCATGTAAACTTCCTTACTTATCAGGTGTCTAGCAGCAATGCAAAACCTAACTGGAAAAAACATAGCAACACAGACAACATACTGCTAGCGACCCCTTGGTTTAGGCCAGCATTTACACAGGATTCATTGTCCCACCAAAATTCTAAGGTATTTGGATTATATGCATTCCTTGAAAATTATAGATAAAGGAGGTACTTTTCTAGGATCAAACATGAGGCTGTTGGATGGCTGAAGCAAGTAGCTAATTTAAAATTTAACCTGTATTTAAAATAAAATAAAATAAAAATTCCCTCATCTCTGTGAACACCTGCAGGTTTTATCACACACATTTTCATTGGAAACAATCTGTTAAATCTGTAAAATTATTATACTGTAGTCCCACAGTATGTCACACTATGGCAGTAGCTTTGATCTCAGCCCCTGGGAAATATTTTATTCATGTGGGCAGCAGCAGCTGTAAATACAATGTTATTACTATCAGGGTATTAAATTTCCCTTTTATTTTACTGGCTGTAGTCTGAGGGGCTATGCAGTACTGCACTTCCCATATAACACTCTTTCAAGTTTCTGAAGTTATGAGATAATCTAGTAAATGCACTTAGATACTTTTACAGTGCTGTTACAAGTGGGGGAAAAAAAAAAAAAAAAGACCTATCTGATTCTTTCAAATCTGGGAAAATATACTTTGGTGATAAATCTTAATCTCTCAACATCTTGATCCTCCTCTCAGTTGCCTCACAATTCATGGCTTTTCTGCTTTAACCTGATTAGAAACAAATTGTTGACTAAATTACTCCGTTGCAACCTACAGATAGCCTTTATGTTTGATTTTTGCACATATGTAGTCCAACTTCGAAGAAAAAAAAGTCTTTTTAAGATGTTATCTCTCTCTCTGATGGTTGTCTCATCACAACGCTAAAATTCTAGATTATATACTGACTTCACTGTGCAGTTACAGCACAAAAATCTGCCCTTAGCTTGCCAGCACTCTGTGTAGCCTATCAACCATCACACACCCATTCCAACTATACCTTAAGTCAATGGTATAAAGATTAGATAATGCTCTGAGCAGTGTAAAGAATAACCTGACCTAGCCCTCACTGAGAGAGCTATGTTAATGCTACTCTAACCCCTACAGTTTTGTTCTGGTGTGGTCATTTTGCAATGCTATCTTACTTGTTCAAGTTTTATACTGGGAAAGTTATAAAGATTAGGCACTTCTTTTATCTCCCATATACTGAGTGTACATCTTTTGTAAGAATAATTATTAAACAACATTTTAAAATACCAAACAGCACATGTGTTCTGTTAAGCAAAAATTTACATTTTTAGTGCCTTTTGCCTTTCAAGAACATTCACATTAAAATGTCTTAAGAAAAGTTGTTATGCCAAATGGCCATGCAAACACTCTGAAGTGTCCAAATTACCTTGATTTAGCTTTTCCTATTCACTGCTTTGCATTCTGAATGACACACAGAAGCACAAGACCTGTTATTCTTTGCATGCTCTGTTGCTGTCAAATATGCATAATGACACCCATTTTTGTTCATTTTCAAATACCACTGTAATAGCCAGTTGTGTGCACACAAAGCTTTTTAAATGCATATGCTGAGTTCTGTGCCTTAGGGCAAATCTCATTTTATGCTCTTTGGTATCAGTATAGTTTGGGAATGCAAGGACTGCAGCCTAAATTCAGGGTCTAAATCCAGAAAAAGACATAAAAGACCTTTTGGCTGGGAGGGAGGGAAGAGGGAGGGAGGAAGGGAGGGTTGGGGAAAGCGGCTAACAGGCAAGTACACTTCCTACCAAGGCATGTACATCCCTTTCCTCTTCAACCCATGAGTAGCATTAGGCACCCCGTTGAGATTTACAACACCCAGAAGGCTAACGTTCATGAATTTTTTTGTTAATCAGTCATCAGGTAAAGCTTTTAAATAACCACTAGCAAGGACTAGAAGTCAGCCCTCTCCTTTTCCAAGACAAGAGCTCTAACTGCCCCAGGACACCAAAATAACATGACTATTCTGGCACAAATTCTGTGCATGTTCCTTCCCACCTCCTCTCATTTACTTATGGAAATAACTACATATTCCTTTAGAATGCAGAACTGTCTCATAGAGAAAGGCCATATTAGAATAGCTTTTAATTGGAAGATTGGGGTGGAAGGTAGGCAAAACCCCCCTTCTGTCAGACAGAGTTTGAAACCAAGCTGCCCACATCTCCTACTCATACTCCTACTGGAGGAATGAATGAGGACTCCCATCATCTCCTGCTGCTGCTGTGCTTCATGCACAGCCTGTACCATTAGTCACACTAAGAGCATACCAGCTGGATAGAGCCCCTCAGGTGAAACAGTCTGAGGAATGCCTTGTTTTTGAATCCAAATTAGGCTCAAATGTAAATTATGGCTGGGCCACTCCACACTAAGCTAGTTCTGGGATGCCCAGGAAAAAAAAAAAAAAAAAAAAAAGAATTTAAAGCCTTCAGGAAATGCTGGACTTTTTTTCTATGGGGTGGCCAAAGACAGCTACAGGTTCAGCCTGCATTTCCTCCAGCCCAGCTCCACCTAAACCTGCTCCATGTCAGAAGCTGGACATCCATGCCAGCGTGGCAACTGCTGAGGGCTCAGAAAAATGCATGACAGCTAAAGAATTCAGGAAGCTCCAATGTTATGTGGCCGCTTCAGGGAGTTATAAAGGCAGCAGTTTGGGACATAAAGCCTTAAAGTACCATTGTTCTTTCAGATTTGTTCTATTGACTTTCTTCAGATTATTCATATGTTGGAAAATGCTGGCAAAAGAAATTCAAAATTTTAGGGAGGAAAATTCCACATTACTTCAGATTACTCAGTAGAAGCAATTACACATTCACACTGCAAAAGATGGTGGTGTGGAAGAGAACAAGCTGTCAGAAGTGAGCAGAGAATGTAAAAGAAGGAGAAACACATGCCTCTGCAAAGAAGAGACAGCCTGAAGTCTAAGCTGACTCCATCTAACAACTCACACGTGAAGGCCCAAAACATTAGAGCAGGCTCAGTAAATTATTTTGATGGAGTTCACTTCAAAAATGGTCAGTCCCAACATTTGGAAAGCTCATCAAGAAAGTAAAATAAGATTGCTAGTGGTGTTAAGGAAGAATAATGAGGAAATTCTCTACACTTAAAAAGAAGCAAAGATGCACATAAATATTTGTGTGGTATGTAAATCATAAATTGAGATTTTTCTTTTGATACAATTTTTAAGCTGTCGGAGCTGTCAGTGCTGTTTAGGGCTCTCCATATAAAGAAACTTTTACCCCAAACTGAGGATCTTTTTAAAATTGCTATACTCATATTTCTCATGTAATTTTTGCATTCCTTCATTTTGACATCCTAATCTGTGCCAGGTTTGATATGCTGTGCTCCCTCAGTTGGAGTTACAAAAGAAAAGCCATTTCAGGTAGCAACATATATTATATGAAGAGAAAGAAAAACTTTTACGTGGGAATAGTAGTGAAAATGTAGAAAATACTCCTGGAAAAAAGGGAATAAAAGACATATTAAGGACTGCATAGACAATGTTCAGAATTCCCTCTTCTGAGTATTTCACTACAGCTTGCTGCAGCTAGGTATTTGGGGTGACTGAAATCTGAGACTGTTGAGCTTGGACCTCTGATGAGTGGGAAGCGACACTTCTTGTACTTCTCAGTTGTTTGTGGGATGCTGCTGAGCCTACAAAACTCCGCTGTGTGGGTACTGGCTCTTTTTTGAGGGGGAGGATAGGGAAGAAAGGATATTTTCCAAGTTTCCAGTCACCTTCTAAAACAAGGACATTGCACAAGAGGTTCATGGATGCAGATATGACAGCATCCAGTCATTGAAGCCTGGCTCTGGGTCACAACTGCAAGAAGTGCCTTTAACTGTGGCAGTGGAGAAAATTGCAAAAGGGTGGGTGAAATCTGACAGGAAGACACTTCTGTACATCCTTGGCACCAAATCAGGTAGGGACATCACCCATCAAGTGCACAAGGAGGAGAGATATCTATAACTTGGAAAACACATCCTATATTTCATATCAAATACTCTAGAGCTCCCACCTCGAAAATTGCTCAGGTTATCTCCCAACCCAAAACACCCATTCCATAACCTCCTCTATTCTACACACCTATACAGCTTCACAGACTATGATAGGAAAAAAAAAAAAAGTTTATAATAGAAAACATTCTCAAAACAATTATGATGAATGACAGGATAATGCATTTGTTATGGTAGGTTCAAACTGTGATAATGACGTTCTTTGAGTACAGTTCTGCTATTTTTCACTCTTGTTGCTCTACTAGATAGAGAAGAAACACGAAGCTATTTACTGTAAAGAAATCCATAAACTGTATTATATACAATGTGTAAAAAAATGAAATTACTTTTATCGGAGTAAATATTTATAGATCTGTGACTTTAAAATATTGAGGTATCATTTAGTAAAGAGGTTTTTTTCTATAGTGCTAGTTCAGAAATATGGATTCTGGTAAAAAAAAAAAATAAAAAAATCTAGACATGCTCTTTTCTTTCCCACAGCATCCTGGTATCCAAGTTGGAACATTATGGGTGGTGGGTCTGAGTGGGTGGTCTACTAGATAGGTGAAAACCTGCCTGGGCCCTGAGGCCCAAAGGGTGGGTGGTTAATGGTGCATGCTCTACCTGGAGGCCAGTTATGACTTTTTCAGTTTACCTTAGGACCTCCTTTTTCTAATATCTTTTTCAGTGACCTGGAGGAGAAGTCAGAATTCACCTTCATTGAACTTTCAAATGACAACTAATTGGTGCATGCAGCAAATCTGCTCGAAGGCATGGCCACCATCCAGAAGCACCTAGGCAGGCTGAAGGGATGGGCTGACAGGAACCATAACAAACAAAACAATGACAAAGGCAAAGTTTCATCCATCCAAGGATGTACCCTTGCACTGGTACAGACTGACTGTCTGTGAGCAGCTCTGTACAGAAGATCCTCATGGATGATAAGCTAAAGATGACCGCACTCTGGTATTATTGAGGGGTAGCAGTGTTTGGGGCTGTATCATCATGAAAATAGATGGTGTCAAGGAAGCTGCCTATTCCCCTTACTTAGCACTTGTTAGACCATATCTAGGATACTGTGTCCAGTTTTGGGCCTCTTGATCAGGAAGGGAAGAAGACATTGATAAACTGAAGGGAGTTCAGCAGAGGGCTGCTGAGATGGCTGGAGGCTGGGCTAGGTGTGCAGATGTCCGGTGAGTAGAGGCTGAGGATTATTCATCTGGGAGAAGGGATGGTTTCAGGATGACCCAACAGCAGTCTTCCAGTGGCTACGGTAAGTTTAGCAAGAGGCCAAAGCCACAACAGTCCATGTACAGGATGCTGAGAGACAACACAAACAAACTTAAACAAGTGAGGTTCAAGTGAGGTTCCACTGGAAATAGGAAAATACTCTTACTGTGATGTCAGTCAAGCAACAGAACAAGCTGCTTGAAGAGGCTGTGCAGTCTCCAGCCTTGGAGGCTTTTAAGACCCAACTGGATCAAACTGTGAGCAGCCTGGGCTGACCTCAGGACTGACTCTGGTTTGAGCAGGGGTTGGACTAGAGACCTCCTGGGACCATTTCCAACCTGAATTAATCTTTGATTCATTATATGGTTTAGGAACTTTCCTGGAGCTTTCTAGTCACTACCTTCTTTAACTTTCATTTGCTTTAGCATGAAAACTTTTAAACTATTTCTAAAAGTACATCCCTCAAAATAGCTGTTTTATTCTATGTAAGTACTTGCATTATAGATATATATATTTAAATTGAGTCCTGCATCTTATTCTGAAGGCCCTTTTCATACAATAATGAAAGCAAAAGCAAGCCTTTTAAAATGAAATCTAGATGAACTATGTAGGAATGAAATAATGCTTAAGGATATTCTGTCATATTTAAATGTAGGGAGCTACAATTACAAGTGCTAAAAGTAGAAAACAGAGCTCCTTAGATAAAGAAATTAAGACTTATTTAAGAAAAATAAAAGGAACTGCAAATGCCTGTGTGACTTAAGTTTCCTTTTTTTTTGTTACTATGGCTACAATAAAGAATTACGAAAGGAGAGAATTGGATTGGTACGGTATTAAAGATTTGGCATGCTAATTAGTATTCTCCTTTTATTACTCTGATAACCACATAATCCAAAGCCATTTCTTCTAAATCACTTAACTTGGAATACTTTTTAGCATTGCTTTGCAAGTAAATGCTAACTCTATCTCTTGCACGTTTGTCTGTACTTAAAATAAAATAAACCTGTTTCAATTAGCCTAGTTTTGAAGTCTAGACTTCACCATTTTTTAAACATTCCGGACAGTCATTTAGTATCAGCTTTCTAGTGATAGTATTTTCTTTTGTACAAGTATTATATAGTATGTTTCCTCTGATATATAACCATTTATGTGGTGTCTTTACACCTCTGGCCACACAAAACTGTATGTGTATTTGAGCATAAGCTTTCTCTATCCAAAAATGGCCCTTTTAAACTGAAGCACATCCAATTTTTACACCATTTTAGTTACATATTCTTATCATATTTTTTCTAACATTATAAAAATACCTTTAAAGCCAAGCTGTCTATTGTGTGCTTGAAAAATGACATACTGCATTTCTCATCTGAATGGCTATATTCCTGTCTTATTTTGTAATCTGTTTGCAAAATGTACATACACAAAACCAAAAATATGCAAAGGTGCTTACAAATAAAAACAAGAGAGCGAGAAATAAGATACTTTTCTTGAACACAGTTATATATTCAAATGTCAAACCAGTTAGTGAAAAAGAACACTACATGGAAAAAACTAAGAGGTAAGTTATTTCTATGTGATAGTCACTGAGGCTAGACTCAGATTTTGATCCATTCTTGGCTCCGTCACAGACTTGATAAGACCCAAGCTATCTAATCTCCTTTCTGCCAGAGGTGGTAGTTCCTAAAGCTGATCTGTCTGATGGCTGCCTCAGTCCTGCCATTCTCCCTGTCTCAGCTCTGACCCTGACTGAGCCATCTCGGTATGAAAAGCTATATGAAAGCTTTTTGTTCTCCCCTCCCAGCTTTTTCTATAGCTTTAAGGCACTGAAACAGCCTACAGCAAGGCTGGACAACCATTGGAGCAAGTGTGAAGTGGGGATTGCTGGTTTGTCAACAAAGACAAACATGACCATCTATAACTCTGAGTGAGAATTAGCTACACTGCATGGGACAGAAGCTTCAGTTTCTTTGTCTCTAAGATTGCCTTAGTATTGGTTCCCTCTTTCTTTCCTCCTTATTTATCCTAATTTTTTACCTGTAGCTTTATTTTTTTTGGCAGTGAGCCGCCTTAGGATAGGCCTGAAAATATCCGTGGACACTTATTAGCTATACATAAAGACCAAGTGCATAAAAGCACTAAAGAAATTATGCTAGAGGCAGCAAAAGGAGACAACAAGTGGATTTCTGCCAATAATGATAAATATTTGAAAGCACTGGAGGACAGTTGAACTCACAGTCTTCATCATTACTATTAATAGGTATTTTTTATAGATGTATTAACAGCAAAATCTGCAATAGTAAGACCAAACAAACACGGGGGCTTCCTTGCAAACCTTACTGACTCAAAGACAGAAGTAAGGTTCACCAGTGCTTGGTCACATTTTCATCACAAACTGATTTGTTTGCTGTTATGTTTGATCTGGAAAGAATATTCTGCTCCAGAAACAGTGAATTGCTCAAATTTATCCAATCCGTTCAGCTTACTATTTGAGCAGACTATAATTGTATTTGGACATGCCTAGAAGACATCAACATTTTTTTTTTTTCCAAAGAAAAAGGAACAACTGGGGATTTGACTGGAAGAAGGGACAAACTATATTTGAGGAAATTAAGGGTTACAAAACTTCTGTAGGGGAAAGTATTGGTACCTGAACAAAGCCCCGCTGGCTCTCAAGAAATAATTGGACAGAAGTTGCTCATATTTCTCCTTTTGCAAACTGCCCTGGGACACCAGACATGAGGTAGGACAGTGCTACTGGTCATGTGTGTTAGGAGAAAGCTAGTTTTTTAACACAGAGTGTTAAAATTAGAAATTCCCCAAACCTGTGGACATTGAGATCCACAGTAAGTATGACAAGAATGTTCTTAGCAATGCGCCTCCACCTTGCAGAGCTCACTGAAACGTCTGACCAGCAAGGAAGCACACCTCACTTATCTGCATGGATGGACGAGACAAAAACCTGTGTGAAAGAGCAGACAGGTAACACAGGGGGCTGGGCATCTTCCAGTAAGCAACATGATCCTCATAGCAGCAGTCCTTACAAAGACAAATGTTATGTATAAACACGTGTACTCAGACAATTTTTTGACTAACCTTCTTCAAAAGTTTATACAGGCACTTCACATACATAAGAAGTCTCATCGACTACAGTAGGACTACTCTCCAGAGTGGTAGACCTCTCCAGAGGTCCCTTCCAACCCCTACCATTCTATGATTCTATGATTCTACTCATATATGTTAAACTGAGCCCATCATTACTGATTACAGAGGAAAACTCTTGGCACACATGTGAAATGTGCTAGTGACAATGAGTTTCTGAAAGTGAAGTTCTTTAAGAAACTCAGATCAGAACAGAGCATTAGGAGAAATTCACTGCCCAATGATCAATGACCACACTACCCAGCTGCTACCAACAGATGGGTAGCAGTCCTGGCACACTGAGCAGCTTTGATGATGCTACAGTGACAACTTGGAGCAGAAAAGGGGACACAGGTAGAAGCAAAGTGGCAGGGAAAGTTTTGATGAATTTTTGCATAAAAAGCAGTGATCTCGCATGAGAGGTTTTTTTCATCCACAATATACTAGTAACTAACAAACACAGAAAAAAACCAACACTTGTTCCAAAAGACAGTTATTTGTCAGCTACTGCTGTAACATCAGTCACTTGGCACACAGACTGAAATGTCCGAAGAGAAGGACATGAAGTAGACAACCTTGAAAATATATTCTTACATTAATGGCTTTATAGGGCTAATAGAGCTGCAAGAATTCTGCAGTGTAAAGACATTCACCAAAAACCATACATAATTTTTACAAAAAACTTAAAACTGATCTGGGAAGTTTGGTGTCAGTGGCTGCTTTGAACCTCCTCCACCTTACAATAAGCTGCTACAGAATCTTTGGAGAAAAACACTAAATATATTGGCAAAGCACTAAAACTGCAATCCTTAGGGAGACTGCATAATGAATCAAGGTGGATTCATTGTTGTTAGCAGCAGTAGAAAAACTCTTACGTGAAGGAGACAAAGCAAAGCCTCAGTCAGAGGACAGCAGGCAGATCTAGACCTGACCATGTTACATTGCACAGCCTTCTCTGCAAAAACCTTGCCCCCATCAGTGACATTCACAATTCAAGTACTGGGTTTATTACCACCCTGTGGCAATGCTGTCTTCCTGACCTATGAAAACAAAGTAAAAAATTACAAGTAGAGTTCTGGAACCATCAAGAGTCGTTGAATTATTTTAAGCTCAGCATAAAACTTTCCTATTAAATTTGTGTGCAAGATGCTCAGGTGTTGCCAGGATGAGCTACAATTAAAAAAAACATCAACAAACTGTTGCTGATAAACTTCACTTCAGTGATTTACAAAATAACAGTACCACTACCACCCCAACACAAACAATTGTAATAGATTTCAATTTAGAAAATAGATGCAAAACCACAAAGATTTTATGATTCACTTGATGACACATCACATCTTAAAGGGATGTGAATAACTGTTACTTCAACAATCAAACATTCAGTCTTAATTTTATCTTATTGTTGGGCATGAAACATCCCACAAGCACAAACAACAATAATCGCTGTGTGGCACTAATTAATTCTATCACATATTGATACCATCTAGAACAGAAATTCAAGCAACTGCAGTACAGATCCTTTCCATCCATTTTGCTCAAACCCATGTAAATCTGTAAATAGAACTGTGGGGGAAGCATTCACATCTAATGTCTGCTGTTCGTGCTTATGTATGAGTCAGATATTCTATTAAGTCTTTGGTGTAGGTGGGATTTTCAATGTCTGGGTTGCCTGTTGAAATACTGCAGTCAGAAGAAATCAGTTGTTTCTAGTATAATCACTTCGATAGGAAAAAGGCATTGGCATGGCACTGATGTATCATGTAGGCACAGCAGAAGCTAATCATAATTTAGAATTGTTAAAGCATTTTTCAATCGTGAAGCTTGAAGCTCTTGTAATTAGGTTTTTTCTTCTCTAAATGCAATTTCTCCTAAGGAGTGATAAAAATAAGTGAGAAGAAAGGGAAAAAAGAATCCATCATAAAGTCTTATCAAATTCTTTACAAACAGAGCTTTCAGATCAGTCTATAATAATTCCTATGTCTTCATGACATAAATGAATAAGTATTGACCCATTTTAGAAAAAAACCCACAAATTTCCTCCATTTCTCTTAAGATCTGTCCCATATCTTATTTCTGAATAACTTTTCCATTCTAAATAGAAAAAAAAAGTTAGACATACTAATAATAAATATGTAAATATAATATAAAATAAATGTTAAATGTAAATGAGTCAAATATAAATACTAAAACCTTAATTTCCTGATCACAGTTACAACACAAATTATGTACATGATTTTCAGTACTGGTCTATTCTCATTTTTTCAAGAGAAATTTCATTTATTTGGACATAAAACTATGAGTGATAAAAACTTCTATAAACCACATTCACATGTATGCTTGCCTAAATAATCTATTCAGCTATTAAGATACTGAATGTCTCTCAAAAATTCCTAAGGGTTGACTGATCATACAAATTATTGATATGTAATATACATGCATAACACTTATCCTTTATATTTTACTGTCATTTAAGCTTTCTCTCAGTTGCCTTAAGGTATCAATCTCCCCTGTTAATCAATTAAGGTATTAATCTCCCCCATTCCCCTAAACTCATTATTTTCTCTTCAAAAAAGGCAAGCAAAGAAACAGAAAGAGGATCTGACATATGCATTATTCAGTCAGCTTCCTGCGTTATTCTTCCCTTTCAGTGGTTCACTGAAATGAGCACCACAGTGCACATCAAGGTTAAAGCATCTAGTCAAAGAAAATACATTTCTTGAGAACTAGTATTTCTTTCCCGAACGTTCCACTAAGACCCTTCTTCACCTGAAAAAGTCTGCCTTTCTAGATTGCATCTTTGTAGTCTGATTACCTATACATTTCTGAAAATGTAGGTAGATTAGCAATCAGCCTTAAGAAATCTGACAATGTAACACTGAGACACAACAGTGATGCAATACAGCGGTGACTCAGTATCCGAAGAGGTCTGGTCTTAATTAGCTTGAAGGGTAGCATTATAATACCCCTGTATTTATTAATAAGCTGAATACATTGATTCAAAATGCCATGTGAACTTCAAGTTTAACATGTGTTAAACCAAGAATCTACATATTTATGTACTGACTGTTCCCTGAAATTTTAGGGTTATATTATTAACGGTTGATAAAAAAGGAATATGCAGAATCGCCCATGGAAATGTACTGGCTGGATGTTCTGCTGGTTATTCTTTCTTTGCAGTGCAGTCACATCATGGATATTGCTTATGGTGTATTTTCATTGGTCAGTTAATGTGTCTGCACACGTAATGGCCAAGGGATTATGGAATGGTGAAAAGAATTCGGTATGTGCCAAACTGAACACATACAAATCCAGTTCAGTGAGATAAAGGTGGCCTGCATGTACAACTCACAAATTGTCAGCTCTCTATCCCTGATTAAATTCAGCCAACTCTTACAGCTTGATGAAGGCTCGAACAGCTTTGGTATCAGGGCAATCATCCAAACATCTAGTCTCTCTTCTTGTATCCTAAGTGTAAAAGAACACTGACTATAGCCCAGTACTCTCTAACGTCTTGGAATAACTGTTAGCAAGGGAACTCTGGTAGCAGCAGGAAAGGACACTTCAGCCATCTCCCCTCTTTGGATAAACTTAACCCTCCCGCTTGTTTAACAGCCATAAAAAGCAGAGAGAAGCTCTCCATGGACTTCATTAGGACATCAACTTGTTGCACTGTCACCCAATGTTGTGTTTATAGCAACAGTACCCTCCCCTTGTCTTCTGATAGGGTTGTCACCACAGCCACAACATACTTTCAGCTCCATTAAAGAACATCCAAACAGTTCCTCTGTACTAATATCTTGCCTTGTCCACCAGATCCACCTGATTTCAGGCAGATGCTTGAATCACTTAAAGGACACCCAATACTTGCAGAAGAGTTAGAGCTGGAGTTCTTGTGAAGTATACATCTTAAATGAACAGTTTCTTAAGAGAAATTTCATGTATATCTATACACCCACACAAGAACAATAAAACCTGTCCACCTTGATCTTTCTAATAGTATTTGTGAAACAGATGACCTTTTTTCCCCACATTTTCTGTAAGGATTCAGGCTTTCTTTTCCTTACAATATAGCTTCTCCTCTAGACCACTCAGGTCCAGCAACTGCAAAGAACCTATAGAAAAATATGGGAGAATCACATTATTCAGTTCAGCTTCTTTCCTATAATGCCAAGGAAAAGACATGTTAGTGAATGTCTTCTATGATTGTCTGCAACTGCTTTCACACAAGATAAGAGACAGTTACTTCTAACAAATGCCTGATTCAAAAGACAAAGGGTTAAAGCTGTACGTACAGAGGGCTGATGTGTGGGAGTTGCTTTTACACAGTGAAATTCTTTGTGGGTGAAGATGCATATACTCCATTCAAGAAAGTGGTGCACCATGTTTTACACAAGAAAGAGGGCTCAGAGATTGCACCTATTGGAATAAAAAAATAATAAATTAGAAACTTGGTTCAGATCTCACACATCTATGAGATCAAAAGAAGCCATTCAGAGAATGCTATTGTATCTTTTTTTTTTTATTTTTTTCAAGAGAAATATCAGAAGGATTATATTCAATTGATTTTCTTTTCCAAGGCAATGTCAAACAAACCAAATTTTACTGAAGTCCCATCCTTAATTTGATTTAAAGTCAATAGACTTTGAGACATGCCTAAAATTTCAAAGCTTCCAGAAACACAACCAGTTTGTACCATATGTATTTACTAAGTGCGGCTTAGATGCAATAGAACCAAGACCAGCACCATGTGCTCAAACTGCAGCTCCCATCAGCTACAGTGTGTTCACACAGCTTTCCCTAGCACTTCCATTTCCAGGTTTACAGTGGCTTGGTGGGATCAGCTCAAAACTTTCTACCCTTGCTGACTTAGGAATGTCCTTAGACTTTGACATACTGAAGACTCAGGTGTACACAAGTGTTTGGGTTCCTAAACTCGTGGGCTAGGCAGAATTTCAGCACCTAATTACAAAAGAGCAACCCACAACAAAGAAACTTGCCTTCTACTTGAGTGGAGGAGAGCATGGAGAGCCTGAATTTTCCAACATCCCCCTGGGTGCAAAGACCCCAGGCTCAGCCTATACAGTAGTCCATGGGACATGGACAGTGGCAGAGCCTTGGGTGACCCTCTCACACCAGAGTCACAAACAGGGGCTCTGGCTACTCTGCTCTTCAGGAAGCTCTCCCTAACAGGGCTGTCAAGTGCACAGCCTGCTTTGAGGCAAGAGTGATTTCACAAAAGGCTGTAGTCAGAGGTCCAAATCCAGGACTCCCATTTCCTAGCTCCAGCATTGCTCTAGTGTTTAGTTGTACCATGTAGCCCATGAGTTTTTCTTTAATGGAATGGGAATATAGATTCAGCTGAAATAACAGAGTGCCTCTTCACCCTGCTTTTGCTATTAGCCTGGGGATTTAGGACAGCATCAGTGAAGCAGGTAGAAAAGGAAGCTGAAATCATTCATGTTTAGGAAGACATGGGATCTAGGCTCTTAAGATTTTGATGAATAACCCTCCTTTAGTCAGAAATAATATAGGCATACCAGCATGTCCCTGTTGTTAATCCACAAGCCCTACCTCTGGCCATATAAACTCAGATGTAGTGTCCTATTAATGTAATTTCAAGACCCAGACTGGTGACTGCACTGATATCATATGGCTAGTTAGTTGCTAAATCAGACCTAAATGGCCTTTTTCCACCATGTGCCATCACAAAAGGGATGGATAATGTCAAATAACCAACAATAGGGACCTGATGCTGAATCCTTTTGTGGATGTGGCCTTGTACAACTTCTGAAAGCAGTCTGGTTCATTTCAGTCTTTGGAATCTGCCTTTCATCAGTTTCTGAATACCAATGTGAGTCTCATCAGACAAGCAAGGGATAAAAAAAATATATGACTGGTACCATATTCAGGCTTGACGAGGCTCTGAGTGACCTGATCTAGTTGAAGATGTCCCTGTTCACTTCAGGGGAGTTTGATCAGATGACATTTAGAAGTTCCTTCCAACCTGGAGCATTCATCCCATGATTCTATGATATTAACTTAGCAGAATCACTTGAATGTTCTTGAAATGTCTACTTCTCCTGCAACTTAGAGAATTCACCTAGAAATTTTCTCTCTATATATGTCTGTTTGATAATGAGTCCTAAGTTCAAGGAAAAGCAAGGAAGGAAAAGACAAAAAAAAAAAAAAAAAAGATAATGTCTCCTGAGAAAAGGAGAAGATTCCTGGACACAAAAGTAACACTCTCAAAACATATGTCATTTTTAAGAAGTAATTACTGTGAGTAGCTTGTGTGATAGTCCAGTTATGCTTTACTTCATTTGCTTTCCAGACACTCCATAGTCTATAAAAGGACTGGAAATTCCTGTACTGAATACTACAATGGAATTTATTATGCCAGCAGAATTAAGCTCATGTCAACACTTCCCTTATAAAATCTTGTTTTCAAGAGTTTTTAACTTGTCTCTATAAATACTGCATGTCCCACTATTTCTGAGTAAGTCAAAATATTACTGTCTCACAGCATAACATGTTGCAGTGATATTACTCATTTTAAATTAACAAAGGTCTTGATTAACAAAGATGAAAGAGGGAAAATAACCTTATGGTTTTGTCACTAAACTGTCAAATGCCCACTAAAATGTCATTTGAATCTTAAAGCATAATTTTAAACACTAGCTTTGTTTGTTTGTTTATTTTGTTTCCTGTTATAATGTAATGCACCACTACTCAGATTCTGAGATAAGAACCTGAGGTTGCAGTGGGACAAAGAAGTGTTCAGAGCTTTTGAGTCAATACTTTCTGGATGCATGGATTTACTTCAGAAATCCTAACTTTGAAAGGACAGAAGAAACCAGGTGCTATAAGATCTATAAAGCCCATGGTAATTAGACTGGAGGTAGGGAGCTGCTTTCCTCTTGTCACAGAGTATAATTGTAACATATGCAGCACTAAAGGTTTCTATCTTTGAGACATTACTTTCCATGTAATTTACCACTCATTCTTTTGTTAATATCAATATGCTTTTTGTTTTCATGAAACTACCAACATGGTAGGAATAACAGCAGAGCAAATTAATAAAAATATGTATATGATATGCAAGAATATACGGTAGAAAGACAAGAGCTAATTTCACATAAAAGACACACACGCAACCAGGGATGTTTTTACGTTAAATGAACAATGTTAAGCCTGTGAATGCACAAATAAGGAAATGAACATACACATAAAAAGAAGTATCCATTTAAATTTTGAAACATCAATACTAGACCCCAAGAAATTTTTTATAACCTTGTGACAGTATGGAGCCCCATTGATGATTTCATGTTATATCTTAACTCAGTGTACTTCTAGGCCTTTTAAAAATTACACTGAATTAGATAATCAGCCTCAAATTTTATATTCTCACTGATAAGTTTTTAGATTTGTCGCTGACCAAAGGAGTATAAGTTGGGATTCCTTGCAATATGAGGACTGACAAAGAAGAAAAATATATTCAAGAAAGCATTTGAATACTGTGTTTTAGGTTAGAAAGAAGCGTTTATCATGTCTATAAAGACTAAGAATTATAAAATTCTCCAAGAAACAAAGTCCATTAGTAAATTCATCCCAAAATTAAAATGCCTGTTACTGAACATAGATTTCTAATATACCAAATAAATACATGGTAAAGTGGAAGAAAGACATCTGACCTGGCTTCTTTCATGATTATGAGTGATGACTAGATGGGAAAACCAACTTATTTCAGTCCCATTAACCTTCAGACATCCAAAAATCTGTAGACAGAAAAACATTTTTCTTATTATCCTTCTAGCTATAGGTGGCAAAAAAACAACTGCAAGGAAGACAGAACTGAAAGAACAATTATTCCTCAAGTCCTGTCTTTCCAGGTAATTCATGCTGGAAAAGCCAATCTTTGCTGGGCTATATTGTCTCTAAAGCAGGGGAGCCAAAGACAACACCACAAATGGTGGCATCCATTGTAGTCTTTAAATGGCACGACACTAATCCTGCTGATTTAGGAAGGAAGTTGCACTAATGAAGATGGGTTAAAAATAACCAACCAAACCAACAAAGTATTACATTTCTGTTTTAATGCACACGTGGGATACTGCAAGAAAGCAGAAGTTTCAACATTATGAATGCTGAGTGCATCATCCTAGCACTTGGTGGAATAATTATCTGGGTGCACTGCAGTCCTCCCCTTATGTGGCAATGCAATTACATGCCAAAAACTTCTGCAATTCCATTTCTTTTTCATTCTGTATACCCTTGGGTTCATCTATATGGTATTATTCCAAACTGCCTCATAACAAATAAAGTTGTATTTAAAATTGCCTTATGCATTCCATAGTCAGAATTTAAAGTGCTTTGTAATAAGAAGGTACCATCACCTACATCCAACATGGTAAATTAAGAAAGGGAGAGTGACTTGCTGAACATTACATCAAGCAGCAGTGGTGGTGCCAGGAGAATAATGCTGATTTCTGGTCCAATAGATTACTAACTTGAAGGAAGGGGAGGAAGATGTGATGTTATTATATTAAACCTGCTTCTAATAGCACAGAATTTGTAGTTCAGAATTGCAGTCTTAATTGTACTGTTTCCTTCTACTGCATGAAGTACTTAATTGTTCTGGTCTGAATAAAAGGAGAAGCTTTCCCATGTAAACTGAAAGGGAACTTCATTACTATGTAATCTAGTTATCTGTTGGTTCATTAAACGTGCTTCTGGAATAGCACAAGATACAAAATATACCCACAATTTAGATTAGAATATGCCTCTATCATCAAAGCAAATTCACTTTTAAAATCACTTGGAGCTCATAAAAATCTAATTGCAACCTTGGCAGGGAGTTCATTAAGGAAAGATCAGCATTAATTTGGACAATTCTTCCTTTTTCATGATAGCAAGAAAAGATTACCATTGAAACGAGTTCTTTGTAACAAATATTCATACTGGTAGTCTCCCGCCTTTTGTGCATATAAATTTTGTGAAGGAGCTATACAGGTGTAGCACAAAGCAAACTGTGATCTGCTGTATATAATCTGTATGTTCAGTTTTTTACATTGCATTCCTGCTTCAAAAGCGCACTCCTGCTCTAAGCATTGTGCAGACACATCCCTAAAAGGCCATGTGGGAAACTGAGCAGCTGACAAACTATTTGATGGGACTCCATCAACTTCTTAAAAAGAGAGGAAATTAAGATGATCTGAGTATCTGTACATCAGGGAAAATGTCAATATATAGGGACAGCAAAAACATTAAAAGCAGAGATATGGGGTCTCCAGACGAGCTCTCCCACTGAAGAGCTTTGCTTAACTTTGCTTCAGTGGTGTCATGCACCAGAGGTGAAGCTGTGCATGGGTCAGGTACAACATACAGCCCTTTCCTCAGTGGTTGCCCAGCGTGCCTTTGTGCCTACCCAGCAGCAAAGAGGATCTGTTTGTGTTTTTACTGGGTGAATGAATCCATATTCATATGGCTGATACAACTAAACTGACAGTCAACAAAAAGAATTAATGCACATGTCAGAAAGTTTTCTAACTTTGGGTAGAAAGTTGAATATTTCACAATAAATTAAAAAAAAAAAAAAGTCATTTTAAAGATCTTTTGCAGAATGAATGCATCGTATTATTTTTCCTGTTCTTCCCACATGTATCAATTTATTTCACCCATGAAAAACTCAGGAAAATGTACTTCACAATATGTACCTCTGGTAAACAACTTTGCTGGAGCTCAAATAAAAAGAAAAAGTTTAAAACAGTAGAAAATTAAACATAATGCCTCCGATTACTGAAAATACTACACCCACAGTAAAAATTGAAATCAAGCACAAATGCTAAGGGAATGCCAAGGAACTTAACACAGCAAACTTTCAAAGTTAGTGATTCTTGATTACACAGTGGGAGAAGATTGCTCGAAGATGTACAAAATATAGGGGTTGGTTTTTTGAATTAACTTCTCAACTGAGTCTCAGAGTACTCATGTCACATAAATGGCAATTGTAGCAGCTCATCCAGCTGCAGAGGCTTAGGATTTACTAAATTAAAAAGTAGTAAGAGCTGAAGAAGACATACTACAAGAATTAGGAAATAGCCAGTATATTCAAACATTTATTTAAATTAACTTATAAAAAAGACCTGATCCTAAGTTTTTATGCAGATTTTAAGTTCTAAGGAAATGCTCAATCTCTTGAAGACTTCCCACGTGCAGCCACAACCAGCTCTTGTCATTACATTCTTGAACGGCTTTTCAGAAAGCAGCAGACAGCCTCTCCAAATCCCTGCTCCACCTTGCAGTTTTGCTCTATTCTTTGCACATAATAGACAAAATACAGCATGAAATAGGAACAGTTGGAGTATTTGGTTCACCGAATTTAAAACACAACTTATGTCTCCTTTTAATCTCTTAAATGCACAATCCACTGTCAGCTTGAATCTGCTACAAAAGCTGTTCATTTTTTCCTTGCTGCTGTTCAGGTACCCAGTATACACTTTTTCAAGCCAAAGAAACAATACACTGGCCAAACCTCCAGAATTCCCTCTCCAAAGTAAATCCTCTCGCATAGGACAAAATGTTTCTGCTCAGAGGTTGTGAAAGTTTTATACCTATTGACATCTTGAACCCTCCCTGCCTAACTCCTCCTCCATAACACTATCAAGGATAAGACCCATGCATCAAACAACATTACTGTAACTATAGAAAAGTTCACTTTTTAATTTATTTCATCAAATTCCAGGTGCAGCAATCAAAAATCAAACAATAAATTTTGTCTGTAATCCTGATATATAATCCCAGAGCCAGAAGTTTGCTTAACATGACAAAATTATTTGTGTTTTTTTCAAGTATCCAGGTGGTGGTGACTCCCATTAGTGCATTTCTTTAAGATAGAAGTAACCATCCACTGCTTCCTGGATGGGGTGGCACTTCCAGGCTGTAGCCTTCCCCTCCACATTCTTTATTTACAATCCAAATTTGCTGGCTGATGCCTCCATGCGACAAACTTTGCCATTCAACTCCAAAAGCAGTTGTCTTCTCAGCATGTCTCTGAACATTTCCTTTCCACAAGAAGCATGCTACAGCTTAGTTCCACCAAAAACCCCCTTTGTTTCACTGTCTCAGGAGTTCATTCCCTCTGTATCCAAGCTTGCAATTGCCAGCAGCCGGTAGTGGCTGACAGGCGCTCTCTGCATTGCGCACTCTTCCTCCTGCAGTCCCTTTACGCTGCCTTTGGAAACAATGAGGTTTTGGCAACTGATAAAATTGCCAACGGAGAAATCGACATCTGTCAGGTGAGTAGCTAGCACCAAAACAGAATGAAATGCACTAGCTTGAGCCACCATTACAGCCGAGGCATACCACTAGTAACTACAGCTCAGACCAGTGATGTACTCTTTCTGATGGCAGGATGGCAAAGACAGGGAAACGTACAATGAAAAGAGGAAAAAGGACAGGAAAATATTCTGACAAAACCTTTGCTTCTTTTATGACGTGATGGCCAGAGAGAACTGTGGGAGCTGAGTTTCCTTTTACAGCCTGAGAGAAGTCACATTTCACAACACATCCAAAAAACTATGACACAAGACAGCACATTTGGCATGCAGGTGTGAAGGAATGGCAGATCTCTGCCATGCAGCAGATTATCTGCCAAGATCCTCACTGTCCCTGAGGCCATTCCCTCGCAAAGCCATTCAGGAATGCTCTTGCCTTAGTGGCCTTTGTCAAGGTGCCCGTTAACAAGGTGCCAGTTAACAAGCTGGTCTCTGACATTTTTTTAGCATCTTCCCTACCAGGCAGATTCAGAGCAGTTTAAAAGTCAACATCTGCAATTGAGAGGCACACCCTAACCCTTCAGAGCTCCTCAGGCAATGAACATCATCAGTTCCCAAACAGGACTATTTTCCTTTGTAAACACCGTGCTTCACCTTGTGCTTAGTTTCTTCAGTCTTCCCACACCCAGGTCCCTTTTTAAAGATATGTTCCTGCTCTTAGTTTCCTTTTGCTCAAAGAGGGTATTTTCAAAGGCAATAATAGGGAAAAACCCTACAGCCCAGTGGTTCCCAAGAGGTGCCAAGTGCTTACCTTAAATTTGGGTCTGTAAAGAAGAAGTTCCTCTAGCTCTTTCATTTTCCATCTGTAGAGACTCTGAGGTTTTTTTATTTGTACTAACTGCTTTTCTCTGCTTACTAATTTTATTGTGTACCTACACTGACACTGATCTGAAACATCCAGAAAGACTATTTCTACTTTCTGGGGCCCATTAGCACAGCTTGAAGACAGGGGGAAAATTCATCGTCTCTTGTCACTGCTTGTATTGCAGAAGGCCGTGTATAGAAAGAATATATGAAAGCGAATAAAGTGAAATGTTAGATTATAGGATCCTTATTTTAATCTTCTTACATTTTCCTATGAGAGGAAAGGAAATGTACGTTTTAAATAACCCTATCTGAGGAATGAGAGTCTGCTTTCTGCCAGTTGGGAATGATTTCTCTAGCTGTTTTCCCGAAACTTAAAAATAAATCTGTGCCTGGCCTCTTCTCTTGCATTTAAATAAGAGTGCTTTCATGACCTCACTTCTTAAAACTGTCCCACAGGTCAGAGAGAAGAAATTTTTCACTGCAGCCATCACAGAGTGATCTTCAAGGACACTACGAGGGCAGCCAAAGTCTAAAATTCATTAAGACTGCTTAAAATAGTTGAAAGCTAAGCTACCATATTTAAGGCAACGACTTAACCCTACCACACAAAGTGGTCTGACGTGACTGAGTGTGGTTAGTATAGCAGTGATTTGTTAATGCATGTACCTTATAGCATAAATTATTTATACAGAGGATCTTGTTCACTGCTTTCACACTGGAAAGAATGCTGCCCTTACTGATTTAAATGCCAACCTAGAGCATGTGTAAGGGGAACTGTAACACTGCTTAAATAAATACTCAGTTTGTTGCTTCACATTCCCATGGGGCAAAACATTTTCTTAAGTATTGGGATAGTTTAACTAGCTGTTCATTCCTTTTTGTGTCCTAGATTTGTCATCCCAGAGACTAGGATGATGTAATTTGCCTTTATATATTGTCTCAAACAGAATAACAAGGATAAATCAGTCTTTGAAGAAGTGAACGCTTTCCACAGTTGACTCCCAGGGGAGTCAACCCAGTTTGACCTCCAGCCCTGCATCCTGTGGGTATTTACATAGTGCTCTATCTGTGAGCTGATGGTTATCGTCCTGCATGGCACTGTTCTTGACATTGTTACCTCC
The DNA here is from genome assembly GCA_033439905.1 of Ceryle rudis. Lineage (NCBI taxonomy): Eukaryota > Metazoa > Chordata > Aves > Coraciiformes > Cerylidae > Ceryle > Ceryle rudis. The sequence continues at coordinate 65,994 of JAAGNO010024872.1, forward strand.
GGACAACCAGCCATAAAATTTTTCTGATGTCATTCCTTATATGACTAGCAACTCCCGATCTCTACTGGGACTTACAAAGTACCTTTTGTCAAGGCAAAGTACCTTTTGTCAAGGCAAAGTACCATTAACAAGTTCAAGAGGAAAATGGCTGTGTTCTTATGACCTATGTAAAGCAAAACGAAAATGGAGGAGGAGTATTTGGTAAGAGTTCAAAGGCTATCACTTCTACAAGAAATTTGATCGTACTTGAAAAATAAAGGTGTGATTTCACTCAGGATATTGGCCTAGATGTAGGCCTTTTCCTACCATATAACAGGATTATTTCACATCCTTATCTTCAGTTTTTAACTTGAGAGTAACGATTAACAAAGCAAATATGAACCCAGAAGCCTGTTCTGGGAGAGACTATATGAAAAGTATTTCTCTTCTATCAGATCATAAACATTACAAGGCAATTGGATGCTCAGCTGTATCCTTTACAGTGTAAGAAAATACTTGACTCTGTGCTCATTAATTCTTAGTTCTATGATGATTTGAGTACCTCAGTGTTAAGATGTAGATTTAATATTGGTGAAAATTGCGTGTGTGCTTCACAGAATGGCTGAGGTTGGAAGGACTTCTGGAAATCATCTGATCCAACCCCCCTGCTCAAGCTGGGCCACCTAGAGCCACTTGCCCAAGGTCATGTCAAGGCAGCTTTTGAATGTTTCCAAGGAGGGAGATTCCACAGTCTCCAGGTGTAGCTTCACCAGTGCTGAGTAGAAAGGCTCACCTCCCTTGACGTGCCAGCAGCACTCCTCCCAGGCAATCCAGGCCACCATCAACCTTCTTTGCCACAGGTGCTCATTGCTGAGTCATGTTCAACTTGGTGTCCACCAGGTCCCCAAGGTCCTTTTCTTCAAAGCTGCTTTCCAGCTGGGTGGCCCTCAACATTTACTGGGCCTCAGGTTGTTCCTCCTCAGATGTAAGACTTTGCACTCACATTTGTTGAACTTTATGGGTTCCTGTCAGCCCATTTCTCCAGCTTGTCAAGATTCCTCTGGATAGCAGCACAATCCCCTCTTTTATCAGTCACTCCTTCCAGTTTTGTGTCATCTGAAAACTTGCTGAGAGTATACTTATTCTGCCCAGATCATTAATGAAGATGCTGAACAGGATCAGACCCACTATCAGCCGTGGGGGTACACCACTAATTACTTACTGGTCTCCAACCAGAGTTTGTTCCACTGACTAACACCATCTGGGCTGAACCATTCACCTAGTTTGCAATCCACCTCACTGCCTGCTCACCCAGCCCACACCTCATCAGCTTCTCTAATGCAGCTGTCTAGCTTAGTTTCATGAACTGCATAACATAAATCATTATTTTTACAAGTAGAAAAAGAGCTTTATTAGTTCGGCATTAATGTGTCACGCAGCTAAACTACTGGAAATGTAAAATTCCTAAGGTGACTGAAAGGAATTCCTCTCAGACACAGATTTCTACTGTGGTTTAGGCCATCATTTCATCTCTCTTACTTGGAGTTAACAACTCACCTTTCCCTAGAGGTGGAAATGCTTTAAAGTTTGCCTTTAATACTTTCTGAGTTTTTGTTATCAGTGGTAAAAAAATCAGCTTCAAAAAAACTGCTACAATTTCAATTTATCTGAAACTGATGAGAGTACGCCAAATGTATAAGCAAAGATTGTCCAACCTGACCACTGCCTTAGAGATAATGAAAAATATAGGACAGCATACATAGCACATTAGTAATGCTTTGCAAAAGAGCAATTAGTAACTTATTTTTTATCCTTCCAGCAAGTAAATTTTGTGATAGTACTGCTTTTAGTCAACACTTCATAGTGCATGCAAGTGTGTTGTTTTTCCTGTGTAAATCATCTGTACCTCATTATCCCCCTGCCTTTTTAGTAGTGAAACAGCTAATCTGCCCCTTTTGAACACATTAAGATCAGGTGTGGCAAAGGAAACCAAGTTTATGGCACTTTTGATAACCAGCTCTCTGTTAGGCAGGGCCTGTACTGCATTTCAACTCTCTCTGGTCACATCACACAGAAGACATATTCATTTATTTGAAGGGGCTGTGTTTTACAGCTACTGCTGCAGATGTTATGACCTCTAATTCAAACTCTGGCTAAAGGAGTCTCAAACTACTGATTTATGGCATTTGGAAAGTATCATGTACTTGTAGACTTTGATCGACCACCGCCATGAATAAAGACAGTAACACTGAACTAGATGAGAGTCTGGTCTAAGGTAACACAGAACTTTGCTTGTTTGGTTTTTTTTTTTTTTTAATTCACAGACTCTTAATTCTCCCTAATCAATAAATAGTTTTCTGAGTGGAAACCAGCCTGTGGCCAAGGACCACATGCAGATCACATCTCATTTTCTGCCTGTATCAGAAATCTGTGCTTAAGCTCTGAGATTTCACTACACAACATAATATAGAATGAGACTTATGGTTTACTGAATGAATCAGAGCTCTAGTTACTTAATCTTCTAGAAGAAAAAGCTTTCTTACAGCTCAGTCATTGTCTTTCAACACTTCAACATGAGACACGAAAATGACTAAGTGGGTCACAGGTAAACAGGCTTATTTTCGAGGCTTTGCAAAGTGGGGCATATCCTTTCTGGAGAAGAGTGGTGGAATTTTGTTCATTTGAATTCCATACACCCTTCAGCAGCATCAAGCTTGCTATGACTTCACAATTATGTGAAGCCCCCGAAAAAGCCAATTTCTGCCTAGCATCTCTCTCTGTAAGTATAGAATCACAGAACAGAATACTAAAAATCTGAGTATATTAGTCACAATAAAAGAGATGTCACCCTGAAAGCAGAAAGAATTTGGGGGTGGGTTCCAGGCTTTTAACACTTAGGGTTATTTTTACTGTTTTTGAGGAAAATTACTCAATTTATGACAAAAGGACACAGAACAAACAGTCTCTAACCTTGAAAAGACTGAAATCAAAGCTGTAAAATTTTCTTCTCATCAGTCTCTAAATGAAGCCTTTGAAACAAAGTGGTGCTGTTAATTTTACTATATTTTGATTCACAAAGAACCCTTAATATCATGGCTTTTAGTGGTCTTTTCTCTTAAATGAGTTTCCTGTGGGTGCTGTCTGAGATCCAAAGGCACACCCCACAGAAATGACTGAAGGAGGACAAAATGAGACAGAGAAACAAATTTTCTTGCCAACCCTGTTAACTTCTTGGGATTCTGTATGGTGAAAGAAAAGCAAGTTTACTACGAGAGATGTGATTTGTCACTCACTCTGAACAGCAGAGACACCAGAACCAAGTTGTCTTAGATCTGTCTTTGGCACTGCAGAATCTGAGGAAGGCAGCATGGGCTTGAGTCAATCTGGCATTTCTGTCTTTACTTTGCTAGGCAAAATAAAAGCTTGCCAAACTGGTTACAGGGGAAACCATTCCAGGCTGCAGAACTTCTTGAGACTCTTCTTTGAGAAAGAGATGTTTTGTTCAAAACACTGGCCTGTAGATGGTGTATTCCCATTGATTAACCTCATGCATCTAACAGAGCTGCCTCAACCTGGGGGGGCCAGACTTTGGTTCTAGACTTGGTGAAGACAGACAAGCTCAATGAAGACCAAGAGAGAATGACTCAGAGCAGGAACCTAGATTATGTGCTCTGAATCACACTTTCAGAAAAAGCAGTCATCTTTCTCTCATGACTGAGCTGTAAACTTATTTTTCTTTCAACAGCCTAGGAGAGTTTCAGTGAGGCAATTGGCAAACTGTCTTCTCTGAAAATCCTTGTCCAAATTATGGTGAAAAAAGCAGCCATATTTTTACTCTGTGGTTTTGGCAGACAAACAAACAAAACCTCTGTCCCTGGGTTTAAAAGGTGCACAAAAGCACTTTGAAAAGCGAGTTGTTTGATAAAGCATCCTGTGCAAAAAACAATATGAAGGGCAAACTTACACAAACTCATTTATATCAATATGACAAACAGTATCAGAAAAGTAAGTTGGTCTACTTGCTTCAGAGCGGGGTTTGAGGAAGAATCTTGCAGTCATGATTCTTTGAGCATCTCTGCTTGAGGTTTTATGCAATAGCTTTTAACAGTAGCACTGCTACTTTATCTTCAGAAATGAAACAGAAAGAAAATGTTTCCAGTTTTTATTTTCAGAGTCTGATTCAATCAAAATGAGACTATTTAAGCAGCTATCTGAACTGCAAATTTTGTAAGTTTCAACACAGTCCACTGTTAGGAAGGAAATTGTGCAACAGCTGACATCAGCAGATGCAGTAGCTACTAAGTAAGGTAGCCTTTGTGCTTCTGTCTTCTCCACACACTCTGGTGTTATCATCCACAAGTTTTTTTTATCTCCTCCTCTGCTGAACAGGAGCTGTGAGCCTGTACAACTGGGCAGACAAAGAGCAAGGCAAATTAAAAGGTTTTAAGAGCCAACCGATCTGCAGTTGACGCCCTTGGTGACTAAAAGTTTTGGTGCTGCTCCACATGCTGGCCACAGCTGACAGGAGAGTTACAGGAATGTGAATATCTACAGGATCCATAAAAACAAGGCTTACCATCAGTCAGCAGCTCCCCACCTATTCCTCGGGGGGGAATAATTACTTTTATCTGAAGCCATTTATTGGAAATATGAGAAAACCTACAAAGTGCAGCATGAACTATTTGGATTTTGTCTGTTTACAGGAGCTACTTTATTCCACTGAAGCTGCTTCCACTGCTTTAGTCCATTTGAAGCAGTCATTTCCCTCTTTGTTCTCAAACTCTGATGCTTACATTAATGCAGTTCAGCAACTCGTGGCTTCAAATAGCAACAACTTAAAAAACATCTCTACAAAGATGTGAGATCAATGTTTGCAACTGCTTTTGCACATTGAAAATCACAGAAAATCATTGAAAACCACACTTTTGTCCATATTTTTCTCCACATATGGCACCCCTGGCATTCAGCCATGATGACCTGTAACCGAAAGGCATCGTTGTTTGCTTGTTAGTAACCCATGATTAATAGCTTTGGTTAGTTTTTACCGCACTTTTTGCTTAGAAACAACAGAACATAAATAATAATAATGAAATAAAACCCACAGAGGAGCATTTTGTGAATGTTACGTGTCACCGTAGGTATAATGAGCCTCAGCTGACCTCAAGTTAATACTCCTCAGAAACACCCGACTGAAAATTTTCATCTTTGGGTAAGAAAATCTTCAGAGAGAGAAATTATAACCCCTCAATGGAGGAATTTTAAGCAGATTAGGAGAGGTAGAGTTAGGCAACTTTTCCTGTAGGTATAGTGTGAGATGACTCCTTGATGTACCTACTCTAATTGACACATTTATTACACGCAATTGTGAAGCTTTATATCAAGTATCTTTTTCAAAGTTTAAGACCAAATACTGGCAATATTCAAAACATCCCAACTAAACCGAGTCATGTGTCCCCCTGTTTCATACCTTCATGTCTACCCCAAAACACATGTTGTGCCTTCTTCCACTAGCAAGTCTACAGAAAAGATGAGACCTCCTGCATTTCCTACAGCAGAAATTTCAGTACTGGAATTACATTTTTCAATTGTTCTGCTGACTTGTGCTGCCAGATGCTATCTGCCTTTTTTTTTTTTTTTTTTTTTTTCTGCTTGTATCTCAAATTGCTTTTCAAAAGCTCTTTAAACCACACACACAAAAAGGACAATATTAATGCAGAAAATCCCCAACATCCCTGCGAAGCACTCTTTATTCTGGTGAAAGACTCAAAGTTCAAGTAAACCAGGTTTCTTGTGTGACCATAATTCTGCTCTCTGATATTCAGACTGGATAACTCTATGTTGCATTTACACCAGATATTTTTTTATTCAGCAGGAGGTTGATGGTGGAGCAA
>JAAGNO010024873.1:0-27714 GCA_033439905.1 Ceryle rudis
GATTAGGGAAATATCCCTTTATTTATATGGAGAGGTGGAATTATATTCCTCGTTTTTCACTGAGCCTGGTTGCTTGTTGACCTGGCCAAATATGTGTAGAACATAATTTAGAAAATTATTACATGTGTTTTAATGTGGTTTTATTTAATGTGTTTTAATTTATTTAATGTTTTATTTTTTTCCACATTCCTTTTCTACCTGGATGCCATTTTGTCTCCTGTTAAGGAGATAATAGGCAAAAACTGAGTTATTACAGCCATACAAATGGGATGACTGATGTTTCTTAGCTGCTCTAAAAGATAGGATATGATAATTACTTGACAGATTGAGCAATGGGTGTTTTATTTCATAGTCTCTCTAAATTCATTACTACCCAACATTCTTTTATAATGCAATGAACAGCAGCATTCATTGATTTCTATTAGAAATGTAGAAAAATAGACTGAAGAATGCAGCAAAGCCCTAGATTTGTGCCTTTGTGTGTCCTGGGTGTTGATATTGATAGTTTTCAAGGGTTTTCTGGTGATACTTTACAGTTTGTTAGTTTGCAGTTTTTACTAAATAAATCCCTTTGTCATATAAACTTTTTCTGACTGGCTCCATTCTGACCTTTTCTATTTACCGCTCCTTTAAAGAAAAGCACAAGGTGTATCACTTTATCACTATAAAAGATGGACCAAATGTCCACCCCACTCAGAATTGCTATGCTAGATAGTTTTAGGGTTGTTTTGTGAGCTCACAATATGTTATTTCTTTTTGCAAGCTCCCCATTAATTGGATTAGAGTAATGGTTCTTGCACATTTCATAAGAAGCAGCAAAAAGAACTCAAGACCACACAGTAATTCCTAAATTTCTAGTTCTGGCTGAAAAAGTTTGGCCTCAAACCGATAGTTCTTATGGGTCTTTCTCAAATCAGCAATAAGACTATCACAGGATGTTTCTGAATGCTTCTAGTTATGGAGGCTTAACAGACACTCCTTGGGTAAAGCAATTTCTGAAGCATTGGGACTCCACCTTCTGAATGAATAGCTTTAATGTGTCATACCTGTCTTTCCCAGTCATCAGTTGCTTTGTAAATCATGGCAGTTAATAGCGTATTGGGTTCCCGGAAGACAATTAGACAAGCCTTTTTTTCTTTCCCCTCATCTCTCATTCCATCTGAACCTGTCTCTTTTTCATGTTAATTTTAATGTAAACCTTTTCTGTTTGTTTTAAGGTTACGTAGTGTCTGCAGCTCAGTGCATTAGCGGTGCCCTGCAATCTGGGGCAGACAAGTTATATATCAGTAATTTAATAAGTCATACGTAAAACAAACCAGCATAGATTTATTTTGTTTTAAAATTGAAGAGGGTCATCTGTGTGAGTAATGTTATCTGCCAACTATTGTCATTGTCCTGTCTAGGCAAGCTCATTTATCTTGGTTAGTAAACAACTTAAAAGGCAAAGGAGGTGGATGGCTTTAAGGGAGTGTTACTAGGACATAGAATCTCTGATGTCTTGCCTAAACAGGCTAAAACACTTGTTAGAAATCTACCACCAGTAGGCAGTTAGAGGATGCAGCTAAATATACGACTGTTATTAGACAGGTGATAGTGGAATAGGCAGTTCTCAGAGTTGGGAGTCTGCACAGTTAAATCAATCAAATTTAAGATGTGTGCAGAGAAAACAATAAAGGTGCAAGCTTGTAAATTCTGATAATTACCTACATTGGAGGTGCATGAATTCAGTTGTGGAACCTTAAAATTTAAGGGCCAGTGACTGGAAACCTTAAGCATACCTGATGATCCTAAAACTCCCTTTTCCTCTTTTTATCCTAAATTCATTGGTACTTGTAATGCTTTCTATTCTCTGTTGTGAAACTATATGATTTCTTGATATGTGAAGCAGTTCAAATAAGCTACAAAAGTAAAAACTAGTGAACATGTTTTGTTTTGCAGTCACTTAATTCCGTGTACTATGAGTTCAGCAGTCCTGTAACAACAAATAGCACAGCAGTTTGGAAATTAATTAGTTTAGCATGGACATGCAAGCATGCTGTTGGGTGGGGAAGGGTGTTTTTTGCTGTAGAACCACAGAAAAACCACTATAAATTAAAAGCATAAAATCTGGCTCTATAAAAGACAGCAGGAGCCTGCAAAGCATTTCTGGAGCCATTAACAATGACCATATTTCCCAGAAGAACTCATTGCCCTAAGAGCACCCCTGTGGACCGCACAAACCCCAGTTACTCTGCGACAAGTATCTTTAGGATTGCCGCTTCCTCTCTGTCTGAAAGGAGCGTTGCTTTACTCTTTTTCTGAAGGCGGCACATACTTAAAAGGATGTTTTTAAAGGAGAAATATATATATGTATAGAATGTACTACTTGGTATGTCAATATCTGCAAAGCTCTGCTTGTCATATCGGCTGTAGATCTTGGATGATTCTATTGTGAAGAAGTTTTGAATCATAGTAATTGATGATGGAAAACTCCTATTAGGGTCATGTATACTACTCAGTATTCAGACTGCAATAAATCTCTCTAGTCCTATTGTCCCTTTTTTCATTCATGTAGTATATTTCCAATGTAATTCTCTCTTTTCCTCCAGAAGATTGTTTCACAATGCACTATATTTTGCTATGAACATAATTTCTGGAAGTCGTCATTTTCTTGTAAAAATAAGCAGACATTAAGTTGCTTTTTTTTTTATTATTATTTTCTTCTGTGAAATGGGTGATGATGGGAATCAGTATTTGTTAAATGAAATTCAGCACCTGAAATATGCTGAATCAGGCCTCAGGTCTGTTCTGTAGAAATGTTCTTCAGATTTGCAAATAGAAACTGCAGTGTGTTATAATGATTCTGCTTTCTTGCTATTCATTGCGACATGGAACAAAATGTACAGTAAAAGTTGAATGAGATAGAGGTTAGCAAAAAAAAGTCTAGCAGGCCAGTTAGAGCTCCTCCTAGGAAGCTGTCAAAGCAAGGGATACAAAGTATAGGATGAGCAGATGATACCTGGTAGCTGTCCTACTAATGCTGCAGATTTTCCTGAGTGGCAAATTTTTCTCAGTGTACAAGGTGTCAGAGTCAGGGAGGCTTTGTTGGGAGGCAGTGGTATGGGCCCATGTGCATATGAAGCCTACTGTTAGAACACACTAGAAGACAGTTGGAGATACGCTATTTGGAAACATGGAAGTAGCTGAATAGCTGTTTTGGCTCTGTGAAGTTGATAACTTCAGAGTGTTGCTTTTCTTAAACTTCCAGAGGCTCCCTCTCTCACATTCTTTAGAAAAGGATAAGAAACAGCATTGATCTGGGGTCAGCTTGGCTGTTCAGTTCATATTATTGCCAGGATCAAATTTTTTTGAAAGATAAGCACAATTCTATGGTGCACTTGACCAACTGCGCTGTTGCTTGGACCACCTAAACAGCAGAGCAATGCAACAAAATTTCTGCATGAAGAGACTGGACAGAAATTAGTGTCAAAATGATTAAATTGTGTGGTTTATATTACACAAGACTAAGAAATTACATTAAAATAATTTGGCAAGCAACTTCCCCTATTAGAAAAAACAAAGACAGGCGGACTTTGTACAAATACTAGAGAAAAGGAAATTAAAAATATAGTTTGAATCTTCTTTTCCACGTGTTTCATGTTGTCTAACGTTACATTTTCCATAGTTACTCAAGATGACTATTTCTGTTGCAGCATTGAGGATGAAAGGCCAAAGATCATATCTGCTGTAACAATTTTTTCAAACTTTGTTTATGAAAGCAGGAAATTATTCAAAAATTTAAGTGTCACTTTAGTACAGCTTTTTGAGATTACCAGTAATAACAGTTCTACTTTATTACTGGATGAGGACCTACATTACCCATATCATCTATTAGTTTAAGAGGAAGAAATAAATGCTTCAGTTCTTTTAATAATTGATACTTTTTCAGTAGTTCTCATTTTGGTACACTGAATTCTTTGTATGAAAACCGAATGCATGTGAAAAGACTGAAGTTATTTCTTTCAGTGGTTGATGGTATCTGTTAGAAGTTACTGTATCAGTGATAATGCTGGAAATTTGGGAAAGAAGCATACAAAAAACAACCGGGAAAATTAAAAAAAAATCCTAAGAAAGGATTTATCTGTTAAATTAAGAGATAACTGCTGATGTTGCTGTAGAGTTAAATGTATAAATGTTGAAAGCCATTAGTTCACAAAGTAGGAAGTTGCATGACTGAAGAAAATTAAATACAGCTTTTTTTGTTAATTGTTATCTCAAAACAGATTGCATCCATATTAATGCAGGCTTGAATAATATTGTTTTCTAAATATCCTTTTTTTCTGTCTTGATAAGCAATCATTCAAGGAGATTGCAAAATGCTTCCATAGTCTGACACTGTTTCAGATTTGTAATATGTCAGACAAAGGGTCAAATTTCACTAAGGTACTGTCCACTTTGAAACATTCTGTAGGTGGGACTAATAATCTGAGCTAGACTTAATTAATATTTTAGTGCAAAAAACGGACAATAACCTCAGAGTCAACTGTAGAGCTTAGCTCTTTTATTTATTGTGAGGTGCTGTTTTCCCATCCACCAGAATCCTGTTATAATACAGACATAACAGAGGGCTCCTGATGAGAAGGAATCAGGCAATTTACTAAGAAGATTCAGATTTTTTAGTATTTCTATGCATAAAATATATTTTAATGAGTAGTACAACAACAATGCTTATGGCTTTTTAAGCTAGAAACTTTTCTTCTACTTCGGTTGTATGAATTGCTAAGCTTGAATACTGCAACAAAGTGAAGTGTCTTCTTAATAACCCAGGAGAGCAGCTGAGTCTGGTCCGCTGGGAATAAAATACAATAGTGCTGCCTTCTCACTAAAGAGCATGCAAGGGGTCCAGCTGAGAAAAGAGTGCAAAGGGTAGCAGCATGCTCAAGACAGAGAGGCTACCAGAAGACAGGAGAATCCCAAAAGCTTTCCTTAACTAGCCAGCAGACCTGAAGAAGAGAAAAGTTTGTTCCAGAGAAGGGCTCCCAGTTTCTTTGCTTAATTACATGGTACTGTCACTATTCTCTTAGCATACCTAAAATGAGCCAGCTTGGGAGAGCTAACCCCAGCAACTGTAGTGTTTTTTTTGCCTGACCTAGAAAACAAGGAAACAATGAAACTCTTTTACTTCCATTCCTGACTAAAACAAAAACATCATCCTGTGCCCCCAAAACCTAGAAGGTCTGATCACCCTCAGATTAAAGAAGCATTAGACAAAAAGGTGGACGATTTTCTTGTAATGAGTTGTCAAACTACACTATACTTTTTCCTGAATACTTGTAGACATGTGGATGGCAGTGAAAGGCTTCATAAGGATATTCTCTGAGTCCCACTATTGGTTCAGGAAGGTCAGTCAAAGGCTCCAGTGGCTTTGAGGAGATTGTGACCATCTTCCTGAGACAGCAATATAGAATAGAATGGAATCGAAGGCAGATGTCAGTCTTCCTTCACACGGTGGTCCATAAGGGGAGAAAGGTACAGTTGCTCCCAAACCTTGAATTCTGAAGGCTTGCAAGTTTTGATTTTTCTGCCTTCTTCCTTGGAAGGTGTTCAGATCTGCAGAGGTTTGTTAGCTCACTTATAGCTGCATTTCATTGTCACTGGTACAGGTGTTAGAAAATACCCTGCTGCAACTGGCAAATTTGTAAATAGAAATATGTGTTGACATATCTGAGCATTCTCACTTTTTTTATTCCCAAAAAAAGTAACTCTGGATACAGAAGCCAACTGCAGTGCAAGTCAGCATGGTCTTAAAGGGTGAAAAGATACTCCCCATGCTATGTTTATGGGGAAGATTTCTGTAGAAATGGGCCAAGGTTGATAATGGCTAGCTTTTCTCCCTCAGTTTCCACTTACTCCATATTCATCCATTAGGAAAGCTAGAAGAGTTTGAGCTATCAATAATTCTTTCTTGATTCTAGGAACTATATGATTCACTAAGGTATACAGTTTTGTTTCTCAGTGGTAATCATATATATAATTTTTTAATTACCAGCTAACTTTTGAGGGGAAATAAGAAGGTGGCTTACTACTTTTTTTTAAAAATAAAACAAATTCTGTTGTGTAAGCATTAGCTGGAGTAAAACTACACAGGTATCCTTAACACTAGGCTCATCATCTTTCATAGTCTCACACCACCACGGTTCTCTTTGTATATAGCACTTAAACTCAAGAGCAGAATATAAAAGAGACTTCTAAGACAGCAGTTGAAGATAATATACTGATTTAATTAAAATCATAGCTTCCTACTCCAATTGCTGTAGCACTCGGCTCCCTCGGTCACTCCTGTGAAAGCATCTTCTGCTGTGCCAAGACAAAATCACACATACACCATGTGGAGTATACATAACTATCTGTTATTAATACACACAGTAATAGACTGAGAATAACACACTGTTGGGTGGAGATTTTATGTTCCCTGTCTCTGGTACTTTCCCACAGTGGGTCTGTGCTGGCCAAACAGCTTCCAGTCAGAAGTGGAAAAGTAAAATTTTGTGGCATTTTGGGATGGGATGATCCCCAGTTTTGCTGAGTTGCCATTTCCTCCTATGTTTGTTTGGGTTTTTTCTCCAAGGTTTTTTATGTTGTCACAATGCTGCCTTTTTTTCTGAATCTTTGATCTTGCTTCTTACTTGAGAATGGTTACTAAAGTTTCAACTTGCCCCTTTTATTTCTGTGTTCTCTCTTTACTTACACTTTTCTTCTGTGTCTTGGTGGGCTGTGATATCTTTTGCCCTCAGGCTAAGGTGAGAGCATGGTTATACTTATAACATCGTTAATTTATTTAATTAAACTGGCCTTATCACAAATTTCCCCTACCTTCTGTTGCATATTTAAGAAAAAAGGCATTAGAGTACTACTTAGCCTCGTTATGAATATACAAACAGTGCTTGAACCTAAACAAAACTTGATTTCCTAAATTATGTTTGTCAGCTGTGATATCAATGGGGCTTTGGTTATAATTTTTACATTGTGACTAAAAATTTACTTAAAATTAACACTAATAGGCTGTGTAAAGCTAATAGATTGCTTCATCTTTTTGTCATTTGATCAAATTCATTCCTTATTTCAAAGCTATTTGGATTCAACAACCTTGGGTGATTTAGCACGTGCAGTTTGTCAGTGCCCTGTGTAAAAGTGGTCATTCTACTCTCCACGTATGGTGTTGCTAGGTTGTGGCAGCATGTGCATAGTAGTTTTCAGTTGTGAAATGAATTGGTTTAGTGCCTTTAAATTTTCTCTTCCTTTGGGTTTCATTTTCTTTTTTCTGTAAAATGTGGGAATATGATGCCATGGTCAACTAAAAAATTTCAGAATTTTGTCAGGAAAAAGGAAGAAACTTCCCCTCATGATTAGTGTTGTTTTTCCCAAAGACTAATCCTTATAACTCAAGAAAGAAAAAAAATCCCCAAACTTTCACTAATACATACATGCATCTGCATGCTTGTTTGTTGTTGGTTTTTTTTTTATTATTTGCCTGTGTTTTAATATTAAAAATGCAAAAAGTTGTTACGTGGATCCTAGAACCCTGAGATCAATTTAGAGAAAGCATGGATGATTCAGTGCTGTCTTCTCAGGCCATAAATTTCACAGATTATAATTGTGAATAGCTGGAAGCAATGTTCTCTTTTCTTGGATTTAAATTCTACTGCTGTACTTTTCACAGTGTCATTTCTGAGCTTCTGAAAGGAAAAAAGGAACACTGGCTGCCAAAGGAAATCTCTATAATGCCTCACAGAGGAAACCTACCCACTTCTCTGATTCTTATGATAAATAATTTGGGGTCTTTAAACCCATTTTTGGCATGCTGCTCTCTTCTATTTACACTTTTATGAGTACCTTTGTGGCTATCTTCCTTAAAATGTGATTTTTTTTTTTTTGATGAAAGCCTAAAAGCTTTTCAAAATACAGCACAATTCATTTGCCTACTGGTTATCTGTTTGCTGTCTAATTTAATGTTCACAGCATGAGAAATAGGACCCTTGTATGTACCATCTTTCTTAATAATATGGTGGGAGGAAGTTTGTTTTCCCTGCATGCTGTGTACAAGGAAACAGGAAAATTTCAGTGTTAATTTCAGCAACTTTCTGGAAGCTTTTTGCTCTTCAGTCTCCACCTTCTCCTCAATACCACTTAGGAGCATCCCAAAAAAAAATTTCATATCTTAAAAAAGGGATATTTTAAACTTTGTCCGTTATGCTCGTATCCTTTCTCAGTCTGAGTGTGTCATAAATATTAGGGCTAAGGAGAGGAGCTTAGCAGCATGGTGGTGTTTTGCAGGATGATCATGATCAGCAAGAGGTTCTTTTATTTTTTATTAAACAAAAAAATGACTGTGATTTCCCGTATTGCTCTTTCCTTTGCTGGTCATCCATGTACAAAATAGTTACTATAAAGAGCTAATCCTACCGGTACACTGTTATTCACATTTGTCAGTTCTGAGTTTCCATTCACTTAACTTTGCCCCTCAGTCTACTCTAAAGTGTGTGGCATCTTAGTCTGCACTGTGATCTCCCACATGGAAGTGTTTAAGTATCCAAAGTTGTTAAAACATGCTGGTTTGACTTGCTAGCAAACCCAAACAAGATGATGCGACCAGATCAAATTCTGTTTTTCTTTAAAATGTCTATCAGTTTCTGGGGTAAAGCTTTCATATTCTTACTAAACTAATCTGGACTTCATGATGAGAAATGGATGTTGTGTTGCAGGCTTTCTATATTCAGAAAAATCAGTAGTTTGGTGCTTTGTCTTCATTTGTGATTTCATCCCTTTTTTCCTTCAGCTCAGACATGTGAATAAATACTTCCTTAATCTATCAGTTTACTCTGCTTGAGTTTCTCAGCTTGTTTCTTATCTTCTTCCTGTAGAAAGATGAATTTTTGTGAATCCTTGGCTCCCTGCTAGGAGTTGTTTACAACTAATGTCTTCCCTAGCCACCTTTTCCTTTTGATGTGTATTGGAAGGAGACTCTATTTTTATTTTGAAGACCACTTCCCTTTCCTCCTTAGTTTCTCAGGGGATTATTTCTCTCTCTTTTTCACCGTCTCCTCAAGATGACTGTTTTAAACATTTCTTCCATGGCAGTTCTTTACCCAAGCTTTTCTCAAAATATAACAATGTTGCTTTTGAATACTCTCCTTATTGCTACTCAAAACCTGCAAAATGTAATATGTCTCTTTTGGTAATTTTCTTTTTTTTATATATATATATATTTTTTTCCCCCCTCTTCTAGGGAGAAGTTATATTGTCTGTTTAAGTTTGAAAGAGTGCATTTTCCTGACAAGATGTCATTTTTGTTCGTAGACCTTGGGAAGACTTGGTTGCTATCCGAGAACATAAAGAAGCTTTGGTCAAGTTGACTCAGGTCTCTGAGATCTGTCTTTTGAGCTATTACATACTGGCTACCATCGGGTGCAGGCTTACAGAAGAAATGTATTGGGGATGTAGCTCAGGATAAAGTTTGAATTCAGTATCTATGCATTAATCATCAGTGATTCTTTATTACTGGTGATCACTTCATACCATAGCAGTAGAAACCCCATGTGCCTTATATTATCTGTCTACTTTCTATTTTGTTGGGTGCATTTCATAGTCTAAAGAGTAGGACATACTAAATTGTTAAATCTGTTATGCTTGTCGTTTCTCTCCTTGTAGCCTTATAAAGTACAAACACCTGACTTCTTTCTCTTTTTTAAAATCTGGATGGTAGTTCTGTGTCAACTGAGCTAACAAGGGCAAAACACCTTTAGTTTGTTAATTTGAATGGGCAACTTTTGCAAACTGCTTGCAATGAACTCTTCCAGTTTTCTTCCCCTATCTAGATCTCTAAAAAATCCTGTAATAATAATGATACCTTTGCCTGGTGTTTATAGTTATTTGGGGAAAAAAGGAGAGAAGCTTTTATTGTGCATTCAGTATCCCATTCTGAAGTAATGCAGAGCAGTAAAATGGGGTGCCATAACAAACCCATTTGCCTAAATGCATTTAATATCCAACAGTAACATGTTTAGTGATCTGAAATGATCATTGCTGGTCATTGTCCTTAGGGTTTCTGTTCAGTCTGAAAGTGTTAGATTAAGCTGCCAGACCCGATGGGATTCTGGAGAGAGCACAGTATGGATTTCTCCAGAAAACAGTTGTACCAGAAAGTGGCAGAAATGATGCCTGTTTTCTTGATAGTAAGAGAAGCCCGGGGGAATTAACTTTGTATTTTGGATGCCTAAACTAGATATCTAAAGCTAAGGGAATATTCTCCATTTTATCTTAATTTCTTCCTCTTTCCCTTTTTCCATCATTATATGCTTAATTCATAATATGTCGCATTTGTGGATCATATGTAGTGGCTTGTTAATTCAAGCATAGCTAGAAGCTTTTAGTGGTTATTTTTGGGCCATCTGGAACATGAACTTTAATATTCACAGGCTGTATTTTAAAAAGGCTGATGGACTTATTTCCCAAGCTTAATTTGATAGAAGAATGGTTTTATCTGTTATATCAATTAAAGTGGGGTCTATTTGTTATCAGTCAACAGTATTGTTTATGCAAAGCACTATAACTGTTCAATGCATTATGCTGCCCACAGGGTGGCCATTCTGTCATTATCTCTCTCTTCAAACACACCGTTTTCACTGCAAAAACTATTGATTCTGCTCAGAGCATGCTAATCGGGAATATAACCGTATCTGAAACATAACCAGGAACTCAGTCCTCAGAGCTCTGATGAATGTGGAGCTTTAATTTAGCAGAACAGAAAACAGAATGGGGATGATGCTATCCTACCAGAATTGCTAAAACCTTTTGATTTTGAAATTTAACTAAAAGGGAGTTATTCCTGCTATTGTAAAATAATAAAAACATTGTTTCCAGTACATATTCACTTATCATGGCAATCCACTACTTTTGAGAGAGCAAACACCTGCTTTGTGCACTATGATCCTCAAAATAATAATTTGCAAGAGATTTATGTGGGCTATTCTTTAGCATCTTTTGTGTTAGGAGGAGTATTGATTTAAGGTATGTTCACATTTTGGTAGTTGGAAGCTTTCCACAAACATATTGTGAAGGTTTATTTTGGTGTCAGTCCTACAGGAATTCTGAAGTATGGACTTGAACTGAGCTTCCCAGTATTACAAAATGAGTAAGAGAGTGTTGGCAACAGTAATTCTTCTCATCCTGCATTTTTCCTGAGCCTTAACAATGACTATTGATGACAGCAGGTATGAAGGCTCCATAGGTGAGCAACATAGAAATTGTGTAATCATTATATGTCTTAAAATCAAATGGCTTGTTTACTTTAAACAATTCTTTGTTTGGAGCATTGACTTCTCTCTACAAAACCATTAATTGAGAAGGAAGCTGCAGGCCCTATTCTCATTATGTCTGCTTCCTTCTTTGCATCTACTTGCTTCTTCTGTATTATTTTACCCAAGTGGATAAATATTGTTCTGTTCTTTTTCATATTATTTTCATATGTAACGTCCCAAAAACTCAAGTTTTGTCCCCACATTTTTTTTCTCTTCAGATCTTTTACACGCATGGCTGAATTGTACGGTTGTACCCATTGCAGAATGTTATTTCTAGTTGCTTTTTCACATTGCTGAAAAACAAACGTGGGCTATGGGGACACATGTATGTGAAAAGGAACAATTTTTGTACATTTTCTTCCCTTTCTTTTGTGCTATCAGTGCTTGCTCTGTACTGACTATACCTCAGTATCATGAGATACTCAGCCAAGAGTGGATTAGACTCAGCCTCTGAAACCAAGAACAATGTTCTTGCCCACAGTGCTGGTCGACCAGTTTTTCTCTGTGAAGTTGGTGCTGGGGAAGATGTATCAAAAGGGAAAAGGGTGCGATGACATGAATCCTTCCTTCTTGGAGGATCCTGGTTTTTAATAGATCCTATGAACTGTGCAGTATGCTTCAGCCCTGTCTGCATTCAGGAAAATATATGAATACCCAGAGAAAAATAGAATTTGCTTTACTGAGCATTGCAAAGGGTTATGGGTAAGATGGAGGCTCTCAGGAATATCTCTCACTTTTAATTTAACTTCTGTCTTTTCCTAAAGGTGACCCTACTGCTGTAGGGAACTTCCATCAGACTTCAGTGTGGCTGAGCACTGTGTTTTTTAACCACAGTGTCTCACAGAAAATTCTTTCTTAGTTGTACTCAAAAGATGTAAATGTCTGAAGGAGTAAGCTACTGATAAATGAAAATGAAATGGTAATTGTGATGTTAACTTGATAGCGGTTTCTGAATGTTTTTTTGTTCAAAAAAATTGTACCAAAGCACTTTGAGAAAATGAAGGCTGCATCAGGCTAGAAATAGTATCAGTCTATGTTCCTCAATTTTCATCTGGAAACTTATTTTCAGGCAGTCTTCCTGGCCTTGACTCTCAGAGTTGTTCAGGCAATGAGGTACAAAGACTTGCATGCACAGGTCTGATGGAAGTAGGGAAGGGTTAGCCCTGTCTGAGGTCAAACATGCTATAAATAGGTGAACTCCAGAGAGCTCTGCCAGTCTACCATATGCATGAAGTCTCTGCTGCCTTTGACAGTCTTTGAGACAAATACACTGGATTTACACATGCCAGGCCTTTTGTACCATCTGCAGCACACGATTTTGCTGAGTGGAAGGAGGATGGACACTTGGATTATTGATGTCAGTCTTTCATTTGGAGCGGGAACAGTTAGTGAGGCAGAAAAGTCTGGAAATGAGGATCTTGGCATTTATGTAAACAGAAACAATCACAACTGGTGCTGTGTCCTGAGCCATAGCAACTCTTCTTTAAATGCACTTTCAAGGTTTATTGATTGTTTTTGTAGTTTCCTTCAGAAATGAGAAAATCAACAGCCATTGCAAAACATCTGCCCCAGATTCAGCAGTCTAGTTATGTAGGGGTTGAGCAGACAGTCCTGGGGCCCAGACAGGAGTTCAGGCTGACATCATGAAGGTGACCTTTTGGTGTTTGGCATGATGCAGACCTGTAAGTGGTGGTCCATTAGCATGAATGGGAGCAGGTTCCCTCTGTGGCTGTGGTGTCCTAGCAACAGGAAGTAAATCGTATGCATTTGTGCAATGTCTTGAGTTACCGACTTCTTCAGTTTGCACTCCACCTGAATTCAAGACAAAGGAACAATATATATACACACACAGATGCAATTGTGCATTTGTCTGTACATATAAACATATTTATCATTCACTTATATGCATGTACAAATATATATTAATGACCAGAATGTATAGCTATCTTCTATCATGATCAGAATAGACTGATTCAGATTTTCATCCAGCCTGTTATAGAGGGAAGAAATAAAGCTAAACTCAGAAACAGGCAAAGTGTACATGTTGAAATGAAGGAACTTGATATGATGGCTGTTTGCTGCATTATAGTGCTAGTTCAAGAACCTCTGTAAAATATTTTTTTATTAAAATATTGTAAAATGACATTAGCATGTTTAAAATATCCTCTGATGAATTCTGATTTTATTCTGTACTGAAACCCAAGTGCATTTACAGATTATTCAATCATATTTTATCCTATCGAAATAAAAAAGCTAAAATTCGGCTAGCTGGTTTCTCACTAGTTTGCTATTCTGTTTATAATTTTGAGAATTTAGTTTGCGGAAGAGATTTTATAATAATAAATAATAATAATAAAGCATATTCC
The DNA here is from genome assembly GCA_033439905.1 of Ceryle rudis. Lineage (NCBI taxonomy): Eukaryota > Metazoa > Chordata > Aves > Coraciiformes > Cerylidae > Ceryle > Ceryle rudis. The sequence goes on from JAAGNO010024873.1 coordinate 13,703, forward strand.
ATTAGCTCAAATGCATAAGCGTTGCTACCTCCACAGCTGCATTCCAGGAAGAAGATTTTCTGATATTTTTATTTTTGGGAGGAGCTACTGCTTTTGCTGAGGAGGATTTAGTAAGCAACAGCAGAAGAATATGAATGTTTGAATATGCCCATAAATTGTTATTTACCCATTGCAGCATTTTTTCAAGTGTCCCATAACTTCATCACATATTAGTTACACTATCTTTCTGTCTTATATTCAGTTGTCCCTATTTGAGGAGATAAGGGCTTGGGAAAATGAGAGGAAGCATTCTGTCTTTATAGCACTAACGTTTTACTTACCTCTTTCTCGTTATTCTAATCATTGTTGAAAAGCTGTCTGGTATGACTTTTAGTGGGCAGACATCAATAGTTCCTTTACCAGATGTTTCTCAAAGACAGAGTTGAAAAGCCTGCCCCTATTATTCCCTAATATTAGTCAGTATGTGGCCCAAACAAGAACCATTAATGGGCCATATGAATTGTTTCCACCCTGCAAGGTTGTATGAGGTCTGATTAGGAAGCTATGGAGCCATATGGAAGAAAGTGAAAGAAATTTGTTCTGGAACTTTTCTTATTTCAGCGAGTAAGAATGCTTATCCTTGTAACTGGTTAACAACTTGTGAAAGTGTTAGCCAAGTTGGGCTAAATGACCTGAGAAAGTGCAAGATGTTTGAACTGCCTTGTCACTTTTTCCCACCAAGCTATTCCTACATTTTTCCTGCTTTGTTTAGATACTGGATTATAGAAGAGGGGAGAGGAGTTTCTTTTCTCCTTCATCTACTAGTGTGTATTCTCCTGCCCTCCCTCTGTCCCTTAAATGTCTCTAGACTGTAAAGGGCAGTAATGTTCTTTCAATATGGTCCTGTAAGGATTTTTTAAAAATATATAACTTAATGGCCAGTTCAGTCATATGGTTTCGTAATGATCACTGGGCATGTCATCAACAGAGGTGGGTGGGAACACTAATAGTGACAAAAATCTTCTTCTCTATCTAAAACATAAAGGGATTTGAAAGGTTTCTACTGGGAAATGGATGTACACCAGATGACTTAACAGTTTAGTAGGGCAATGTGGGCTACATATTGTGGGTAGCTACTGGGGCTTGATTTGTCCTAGGTGAGTACACTGGTGCTAAGACATGAGGGTCTTCCTCCCCATGTTCAGGCCTTACAGACCTGAGCAGTTTTCTCAAGAAGGCTTTCTCCTTGGAAAGCTGTTCTGTTCCCGCACGCATTTAGGTTTGACCAAAAGCTGTTAGAAACAAAATCTTTCCCTTCCTCCACTTTTCACTTAAAAACCCAAGAAAATAAGGGTTGAGTATTTCCACCTATCTCAGCATACAAAATGCTCAAAGTATCGCACTGTTCAGAGGAGACCAAATTCAATCCTAAGGAGAACTAAAATCAAATCATTAGAGTAGCTTAGGCCAGTGGGTAGCCCTGGGTGCTTCTTTGCCCTGTACAGGATGGGAAGGAGAAGCAACAGCCAGTTCATCATGTTGCCATACTTGGGCTGCTTGGTACAGCTCACTACCCACTGGGATAATCACACTGCTCTGGGGGCCTCCTGCACTATCTGTTCCCTCACAGGAGAGAGAGGCCCATAATTGTGAGTTATTTCAGTGAAAATATGTAACCCTGGACAGTACTTAAGCAATGGGGCAGAACTGAGAAAAACACACTGAAATGCTTACAGACCTCCCATTTCTCATTAATCTTTCCTTGGATCAAAAGGAATTATTCCACTCCTTTGTAATATGCAAATCAGGTAAAAGTGAGTATTTATAGCACCATGGAACTGCTGCTAACTCTTCTTTGTCCTGTCTTAAAATTTATGGTACCATATTTTAGTAACTGCAGCAATTTGCCACCACTTTTACAAGGATGCTGAGTATAAGGCACATTAAAATAAGCAGGGAGATAAATCAGCCTCTGATGATTACAAAGTTATTATGGTCACTGTATGTATGTTTACATTCATATGTGACATTTAAATTAGAAATGTGTATCAAATTATGCAGGGAGGAGAAATGTTGGAATTCAAATGGCAGTGCTGGTCAGGGAAGCTTCCTCCCTTCATATACTTGGTCTGAAAAAGGCTTTGTATTTCTCAGAGTAGTTGCTATTTACTAGCACATAGTAAAATTGATTACTCCCAGTGTTTGCCAGGAGAGAAATGCTGAGGCAAGTTCTTACCCAATCTCTTGAGGAGAAGTAATGCTTTGCATTTTCCCTTGTGAGCTACAGCAGAGTCATTTCTGATGGCTGTCCATGCTACCTTCCCAAACTTAGTCTAGCCTCTCTTTGTTTCCCTCAGTAGCTGGTGGGGAAGAAACATGCCAGCTTGTTCATATGCGGGTGCATGTGTTTAGCTCAGTGCTGCTCTGAACATGCATTTGCTGCCTCTGAGCCAGTGGCTGATGTTTCAGGGGCAGTCTGATCTCCTGCTGCCACTGCAGATGGATTTGCTGCCATGTGTCACTGTGGCTGTGACTATTTGTACAGTGGCTTTGAGGAATCGCTACAGTATCATCAATCTCCATGGCCTCTTCTGCTTCTACTGTGGGTCACAAGACATTTTGATGTTGTATATACCTCTTTGAACAATTTTAAGTGAATTTCTGATGCACAATGCCTTGGTCATTTTCACCTCTTGCAGGGGAATCAAAGAAAATGCATGTACAAAATACGTCATAAAGAATAGGCAAGAGGTGTAGCTGAAATATATAACTAATCACAGCAAATTAAATAAATACTATCTTCTTGATGCTGTGAGGTAAATATTTTCCTCCCTTCTTCCCAAAGTTTCCTTACCAGTAATGTATTATAATTTGACACTTAAAATTTTGGTTTATTCTACTTTGTCAAGGAGGGGTTAGACTGTGTGATGTCCTACTCACAAAAACTGAAATTAGGCTGAAGGTGTGGCTGAGGTGCATACATGCACATATTCCCCCAAAGACAGTCCAACTCTGCTGCTACCTTAACAGGAAAACACAACTCTCTTTATTTTCGTTTAATTCTCATCCTCTTCTGTAAATTAGACAAAAATGAGTGGCCTAGAAATTGAGGCACTCAACTATTGCAGATAAAAATTATGAATGGTGAGCACTGCTTGGTCTGGAAAGCTTATTTTCTTATTACTATAGTTGCATTTATAAATGCCTGTCCTTCATAAGAGGTGGTATAGAAAGGTATTTGCTTTAAGTTCATAAGCTTTAGTGGGGACTTTGCAAGCCAGCATCTGATTTAGATTTATTGCAGCAGATGTTAAGCAGAGAGAAGAGACTGACCTGTCTGTAGTGGTTCCATAGCTGTCTGAATTATTGTTAAAACCCCAGCACCGGCACACCTCTAATGTAATACACATTTCAGCAGTGACCATGGTAATAAAATCTGAAATGCCTTGTTCTCTTTTCATTAAAGTCAGAAGGGGGGCGGGGGGAGGGGGAAGATCTGTATCAGTATGAACACAGAGGTGTGCCTGACCAACCTGAAAGTATCCTTTTCTTCTTAAAAAAATAAAATAAAAAAAAAAAAAAAATAAAAAAAACCCAGCAAATCTTGTTGTTTTAACAAGCTATCTATTTCAGGCAGAGTTCTGTTTGAGCAAATGTGATACCATGACATAATTCTTCATGCAGTTGAATATCTAATTCCAAAGCTGTCTTTCCAAATCATGTGTCTCATTTCTAAACTGTGCATCTGAACTCACAAGAGAGAAAAGACTTGGGTGTGAAATTTAGGAAATTAATGAAAAACCCCACAAAACCTAAAAGCATGAGTTCCAGTCTATGAAACCTATCAGGATTTCAAAGATATATAGAGGTACCCAGCACTTCAGTGAGCCAAGATAGGTATGCTGGCTGGGGGCAGTCAGCTTGAGACTGGAGTGGGTATGTAGCATCAGGGAATTATACAAGAAAAAGCTTTCCAACATGGACTCTGCCTCAGGCAGGGGCTTGTTGCACTTGATAACTTGATCTCTTGAGTTTGGGTTGCCTTACCCAAAGCTGCATTGCAGGAATAAAGGCTAATGCCACCTCAGAGCATTAGCCTTTTTTTAACACCTTGGACTGTTTCAGCTGCTTGGCAAACAGCTAAAACAGCTAAACAGATTTGTTTAGCTTACAGGTACCTCCTGAAATAAGGCACTTGTTTTGGGTTGAGCTCACATTAGCAGGAGACAGGCTTGAAATCATTTGGAGTTAAGTATCCTTAGTAAAACTGCAGAAGCTAAAAGTATCTCTGAGCTGTGCTGAGAAAAGTTACTTTTCTTCCTAGGGAGTTATTAAATTGTGACTATACCACTATGCTTATAGTAGAATGGTTCAGTAGGACATTAAACATCTGCTCGATAGAGCAGACCACCAGTAGTGTGTCTAACTAATCCTGCTGTGCTGTGAAGGGGCATCAATTCCATCAAAGTTTTTGGGCAGTCTTTCACTTGTTTCAACAGTTATTTGCTATTAACTTATTGTGCAAGAGTTGATAAAACAGTAGGGTTGAAAACAAATGTTTATTTCCAGGACATAGATATTCGTGAGTTTTGTTACTTCAGTGTCTAGTTTTAGGATTAGCCTAGCTTCAGATTGTTCTGCAAAATTTTTCTGAGCCCTAATTACACATGTGGAATAATGATGATACAGTTATCTATTTAGAAATACCTTAATTGATCACTTGACACATAATAATGCTTAGATTTAGTGCTTTATGTAGCATGATAAGACTCCTCTTGATATGGGCATATACATCTCAAGAGGGTTAAATGATTTACTTTGTAAAACAAAAGTAAACTTAAACTTGGGAGTAAATTCCCATCTACAGAGGTAAACTATTTTAGCTATTCTGTACAGAATGTAAGTATAGTTATCTGCTTTACACTGGGAAGTGGCATTGAAAAAGCACAGTAAAATCTTCTAATGAGACGTTTTTCCATTAACAATAAAAAAAAAAAAAACAAACCACACTATAACTTGTTGCATTTAAAATTATTTACTGTAGTGGGAGCATGTGAACAAGTCAGAATCACAAATAAGCACAAATCCAAGCAAAGAATTATAACACAGCTGCAGAGGCATTCATGGATATTTCTTTTCTCTTAAAAGCATCTCTAAAGGAAGCACTTCATCTAAAATTTGAGGAATTTTTTTTTTTATTGACTTGTCACTGGTAAGATTCATTGACAGAATGATTAATTGTGTACTATATTCACCTGGGACACTAAGTAAACACGTTGCCTTGAAAACATTTCCCTGTAATGCCTTTTAAATGTTCGAAGTAATCCTGCCAATTTAGAGACCAAAACAGTTAAAAGCTGTCTTTTTTTTTTTACAAGGAAGATAAAAGGAGGGAAATGTCTGTGATAACATATACACTATATCTAATTAAATAACAAAACAAAAAAACAACCACCAAAACCAACAAAATAAAACCAACAAACAACAAGCAAACAGAAGTAAACAACACACACACACAAAAAAAAACCCAAACTACATTACACTTTGTGACGACTTGCTCTATTGCATTAGAGGATGAAGTCTTTCTCCAAATTTCTTTGACGTCTTCTGAAGGGAGAAAGTATGTCAACGTTGTGATGAGTCACTTCCTGTACATAGGCTATATTCTTATCGTATTGTCTGTCATTAGCTAGAAGAGTTGGAAAATGCTGACACTTTTTATATATGACTGTCCAGTTTGGCTGCACACAGAAATTTTAGATCATATTTTTCCATTTATCTTGAAACAAATACAATGGTTTACTTACAAAAGGGATGTTTTCCTTCCAGAAAGACTATGGCTTATGTAAATGAGTTGACTATGGAAAAGCTTTGTCAGAAAGCACATTAATAGAAGACTATAATGAGATTTATGGATCCAGAGAAAAATGAGTGATCTCTGGAACTAGGAAGTATTTCATGTGAATATTTGTTTGCCCTTCCTTGCTTGTTTACATTTTCTCCCTAATGTGTCAAAGATCCAAGAAGTTTCAGTGCTCAAAAGGAAGATTGGAAGTGTATAGCTCTAAAGTTTCATTGCAAATATCCCATCAAGTTATATTTTCAAATTTACCCTCTTCTGAAGCTAGCTTTTCAAAATTTTTATAAGAACTTGTAATGAAAAATAAAATATTTCTAGTCATCAGAGTTGCAAAAGGAAAGTTTAAAATATGGCTGAGGAATATTGTTAAATTTATAATTCAGAACAAGGTAAAATCTAAGGCAAGTTGGTAATTCTGAGATTTTGGAGCATGCATTTTTAAATTCTGCATTGTCAAAGAGTTTTGTCAAGTTAAACGTATCAAGAAACAAAACAAAACTGTTGGTAAAACTTACTTGCTGCAACTTCATGCAAGAAGAATGTTCTGCAGAAGATTTTTGTGAAGAGAGATTTTATTTTTTTTTCTTTCCACCTGTGAACATAATGGATATAGAATAAATTTTCAGTATCAGAAATACACAATTCTTTATGTTTCTGGTGTCTTGTCACTCCAGTAGAAAACTCTCTCATCTACAGGGACCTATAAGTTATCGTGGGAAGGGGTTCTCCCTTTATTCTTTAAATTTAAATTCTGCAGAAATAATTTTGAAGGCTTTTTTGGGAAAGAAGGTTAACTTCTTTAAAAACTTTTCAACCTATAGCGCATTATGTTATACTAGAACTGTCAACATTTTAAATGTATGTGGACTTTGCCTTTTTCTACACATGGAACAGTGGCTTTTCAGAGGACTCTGACTTTTCATATTTTCAAATTTAAAAAGCAAAGCTGGCACAAATGACAAACCCATGGTAGGAAAAAATAATAAAAATATTGTTAAGACAACATAGGTTTTTCATGGCAGAAAAGTAAAATTTAAGCCTGATGCATTAAGATTTGTTTTGTGGTAATATTTTTATGGGCATATTCTAAATTAATTTACTTGCCTTTCCAGAGAGAGGCAGAAGTATGAGCACAAAAGTTGTCAGTGATATTTGACCTGAATCTAGAAAGGCTTTTGTGTTGCTTTTATATTTCTGTAGAAATTTTTCTGTTCATCCCTTGCTTTAATATCTGAGTATTAAAACATTGGTATATATATCTTCATAATAGCCTTCTAAGGTAGGAAAATGGTAACATTTTGACTAAATAAGGTCAACTGACAAATGGAGAGATTTAAGTACTTGATTTAAGGGCCTCATCAAGATTAATGCTGCTCTTACCTATGAAGGATTGCTGGTCCAGATAGAAATATTTATTAGAATGACTAAAACTGTGTGCTTGACAGCTCTTCTCCTTGAATGAACCTTTTCCCAAGTGCCTATCCATGTAGATGAAGTCCTGGTATGGGATTGGAAGAAGCTGTGGTCACCTGTGGACAGCCTTGCATTAGCTATGTATAGTCTTAATGACATAGTTGACACTGGGAAATAATGCAAGCTTATTAGTCATTTTACAATTTTTCACTCACTGAAGTTGATATAGCAATGTGTTAAAGCACTGAAATAGTTTGTGACCTTGGACTGGGTGCTGCATCAGTGGCAAAAATGCAGTTATCTCCTTGTTGATATATAGACTAAGTTAATGGTTTTGTTTAGCAGCTTCCTTACTGACTTGCTTGGTGGCTATGATCAAGTCACATATCAAGAAAATGTGATATCCCTCACTTGAAATTTTCAAAGTAGTGTCCATATAGAGATGATAGGCAACAAGTATTCTCAGACATGAAATCTGGCCTTTGGCCTGAACTCATTCAGGACTAAGCTCATCTTAAACCTTCACTTCTGATTTAGTGGCTTTCCTTTATCAGCTCCTTTTCTCATGAAAATACAGCAGCAAGGACCTTTTTATAAAAATCCTTGCAGTTGTTGTTCTGTGAAGAGAAAAAAAAAAAGTGACCAAGTACATGTGGTAGGTATTCTTTTGGTGTGTTGCTGTTGGGTAGTAAAAGTATCATAAAGAATTGGATTTTGTTCCAAAGATTTCCCAAACTGGCACCATTTGGTTAGTCTTGATGATGAAGTGATGTTTAATCCTTGCCTTTGCCCAACACCCCACCCCTCAAAGCATCTTCTTTTAAAGTTCAAGCTCCCTTTTTCCAAGTTTAGTATTAAAAGCATTTTCATCTTTGAGTTATATGTATGTGACATAGAATGTCTGTCCAGTTAGCTGTCAAAATTCCCATCCATGTTTCACCAGTATGTACCCCAGCAAATCCACTTGAGTAATTAGAATAAAAAAAAAAAATAGGCTAATACTCACAGATACAGGACTACCTTTATTTTTCCTCTGATACTGTGTAGCTTTTTGTTCGGTCTGTGTTGACACTAAGCACTTGGAGAGTCTCATTTTCTCCTTCCTTCCTATTTCACAATGAAATGTGTTGGCTGGGAAGCCACAGTGAAAGGGCTGCCAACCTGATGAAAATATTTGAGCTTTCAAAAATGTTCTCTTGCTAAATCAGGAAGTCAAGACCTTTTAGTGTGTTTTGAGAAATCAGAGGAACAGTCTAGTGGAAAAAGCATCACCTGAGACTAGGAAGATAAAGAAGCATTAAATCCTAGCTCTCTATTGCTTAGAGTCATGACTTGGATGGTGTCACCTGATTGATGAATGACCTTAATACAGGGACATTTGCTATCAGAAGACAGCATGCAGTGCCTCATTTATTCCTACCTATGCTCTTGCTTTGTTTCAAAGAAAAATTCCTTCCAGAAATTTTTCTATTTTTTTTTTTTTTAGACTAAAGTTTCCTTTAAAATATTCCACTGAAAAGTTCATTTGAGTTACTATTCACTTTCTGTCCTAGTACAAGATCTTTCTCCCAAGAAAGCTGGTTCTATTTTCATCTTGAAGGACTAGAATCCAGTACATGGCTTTTCCTTTCCCTGGTTAGCCTGATGCACAGATATTATTGTGTCTATTATTTGAGTGATCTTGAACTGGCTACAGAATGATTTTCTCATACACAGATGTCCATGGAGATGGTCTAGTCTGATGGTGATCAGATACTGTAATATGTTACATCAACAATAGACTGGGGACCACAGAGTTTCCCTTCTATCCTGAAAAATTAATTAAGCAGGAGGATAAAGGTAGCCTAATCTTTTAGTAATAGTCCGCTTAGTCTGTGTTACAGACAAACTCTATTAAGTAAGAAATGCTCTGATGAGCCTGAGGCCTAATCTGATCAGAGACCAAAGTCTGTTCTCTGTCCTGATCTTTGGGTGTCCTCTGGCAGAGCAAGTAGTTTCATGTCTCCAGGATGTGCTCAGGCATCCCTCTGACAGTATTATGTTGAAACAATGACTGCATTTCTGAATATCATATTTCCTTATGATTACAGTCTTGCTAATTCTCTTTCTTCTCTAAATGTGTTTTTCCTGCTTACTTACTCTACATCTCTTTCAGATCAGATTCCCAGGTCAACTGGACTGACTATAACTTCACTTAAACCAGGGTAAATGTGATGATAGACATTTCATAAAGATATTGCCTGACATGATAATGTCAAATACCAATGTTAGAATCTAAAATCAATTACTGATCTCCTTCTCACTTGAATCATCGCTTGATCAGTGTTACTGGCAGCACCAATAGTTCATCTGGGTTTGATTTGAGCTTCTAAGGAGCAAGACGCAAGGCAGAAATATATTTTTTCCAAGTAAGAAAGCTCTTTAAAACTGACAGAAGTCTCCATTTCTTTTTTTCTTCATTCATGCTTTTAATAATTATTTTCTATCTGAGTTTTCTTCTCTTAGCTGTGGCACAGGAAAATCATCTCTGTACTTACTGTATGTTCATAAACACTTGTATCTATGCATTGTTGTTTAAAGCACATTTAAAATATATCTACCTGCAAATGTCAGCCTACTACCTAGAATTGACATTCTCCTGTAAATCCTGGTTCACCTATCACTCTAAGGAAGTTTTATGACTCCAAGGGCACGGTAAGAGCAGACAAGGTGCTCTAGCCTATGCACTGGCAACACGAGTGAGAGCAGCAGAGGACACAGGCAAGCAGGCAGCTCAGTCCCAGAGAGAGGCAATGCAGAGTGAGAAGCAGCAGGAGAACTGCCAGCATCAGCTTTGAAAGCAGAATACAGATAAGTTTGTGCTTGCCTTCCCTACTTCTGTCTTCTGCCCTCGCTTTCCCTATCCACCCATGCTAAAATTACCATAACCCACTTTCAGGGCAGACAGTTATTTTCTCCAACTGGCTAGTCGGTTCAGAAGAGCTTCACTGTATGAATGTAAACCAAGAGTTATTAAAACTCTTCCTTCTTTCCAGTTCCCCCTCCTGCTGCCTCCCAGCTCCTTTTCTAAAGCTTGGCATACAGTTAAGCCCTAAAATTATAACACCTTTTCCCTAGCCACATTGTGCTCCCTTTCTTACGCCTCTCATTTCTACTATGGTGACACGCTCAGCGTGCAAATAAGTAATTTTTCTGAGAGCTTTTTCTTCTAAAAGCCTAAATTGTCTCCACCAGTTTATTGGGTCACCTCTTCAATATCACCAGCCTTTGGGATTCACAGATGTTCAGTTCTAAGAAAGATACGTATTAATAGCATAGTGCAATTATTGTGTTTTTCAGATAATTATGGCTAGCATTGCAAGATCTTGTGCACTGTGTGCCTCTATCTGCTTCCAGTTGCAAATCTCTTGCTACTTCCCTAGTTGGTTGTATTATATTAGCATCCAGAAGCCTCAGCAATCACCCAGGATCCTGTAGTTGCATACATTGGGAACAAAAAGGTACCCCTTGGAACAAATAAACACAAGCATAGTAGAACTCTGAAAACTTTAGACTTGTTAACATTTTGCATTTCCCAATGTGTATTAAAGGGGGTATGAATGTTAGCTATTAGAAGATTGTATGGGTATTTCTCATCTTACAAAACTCGAATGTAATTTTTATTAATGAATCTTAATGCGGATGGAATGTGCTTGTTTAAATTATGCAGACTGGATCCTTTTTTCCCTTGACTAGAAACATTACTGATACAGCAGCTGCTGTACAGTTGTCTGCAGCAAAAGGCATGCAGAAAGTTACAGCATACTAGCTAGACTCTTTCAGTTCAAGCACTGCAGTACACAGGCTGTTTGCTGAAGACAGGTTATTCTTATAGTTTAAAATAAAATTACATACACAAACACATGTAGATGTGTATACATTTTTGTACATACATAAAAGTAGTCTAAAAAACAATGAGTCACTGAAACTCCCTTTATAAAGTAGAATGAGATTCTATGTATAAATCAACTTGCCCTTATAGGAGGCATCTAAAGTTGTCCAGCACCTTAGTAATGTAGGAGCAAGAGGGCAGAAAATGTAAGGAAATCAGACATAGCTGCCCTGAAATTAAAAACTTGCTTTTTGGAGGGCAAGCATTGACTCTTAGAGCAACATCAGCAATTTTGTAGTACGCTCAGAAGTAGGTATCTCCATAGCACAGCATCACAAGTAGCTGTGCACAATATGTTTGCCCTCCAGTAGAATAAATCAATGAGAGAATAAATAGTGTGGCAGGAAAAAAACCCCAAACATTTCCTCCTGTGATGCAAGCTCATCCATTTCATTAAAAAAAAAGAAGAGAGGTTTAGGGTATGAGAAATAAGTGGAACATCCTACTGCTGAACAAATGCCTTAAATGTTTATTATAAGCAATCCCAAAGCAGTCACAGAGAAGTCTATGTTTTGGGGTAATAATACTGGGCAAAAGACTTAAGATACACTGTTTGCATTCTCTAAGGGGGATTTTTGAGTGATACCATTTTTTGGGTCTAATATAAAGAAGCTGTATCAGCTTATCAGAAGATGACTGAGGTGTACCCTTAAAATGAGCCACACACACACAAAAATCCCCATGCTCTCATAATATGCAGAGTTAACTTGAGAACTTTATCTGCTATTTGCTAGAGGATAGGCTGAGGAAAATACCATGTACTGAGTGTTTAATCAAAATTTAGGCATAGGATGTTAAGTTGGCACATCTGTTTTGAAATTAAACTAGACATGCAGTCATCTATCTTTTTGTTTATCCTTTGTTGATTTGTAGACATCTCCATCTGAATTTCTAACCAGACTCATGTAGATGAAGATTATGTAAGACTCAGTTGACTTGTAGCTGTGATAATGGCCTGAAGATGCAAGAGCATTCACTGCACAGGAACAGTTAATATGTCTTATTAGACTATCTGGGGGAAAAAGTGTTTTATCTCATCAGATCAGCAGAAAAGCTGATGTTTTACTAAATGTAAAAACAGGTGAAGAACGCCTGTGCTTATCCTCCATTTTGCTGGAAATTTGTGCTTATCACATGTGCAGGAGAGTAAGGAGATCTGCTAGAGCCTGAAACCATGCCTGCTTCTTCCATCTGATTCTATCAATGCACATTATTTTTGTCGCACCATGTCTGTCTCCCTAGCTATAAATATGTAAAAGGAAGAGACATTTTCTCTGATATTTTATTAATAATCACATAGCACTTGTATATTGTCCTCTCAATACCAGGAAAACATAAATCCTTTCAGCTGCCAGCAGTGGCTGCATTTAAGGTGGAAAAATGCAGACAGAAGGGAAAAGGTGTTCTACCACAGGCTCAATGAATTGAATATCACTGAGTCTTTGTTCCAGTCTTTCCTTAGTTTAGTGCACGTAGCCCAAGTCAGTAACAGTGAAGAACCAGTTTTCTAAAAATGGTCACATAGCCAGAAATATCAATGCACAGAATATGGTTGAACTACATACTTGAAGAGTGTGAGAGTGTGTGTTACATCTATAAAGAGTGAGATTTTTATCATCTTCCAGTGTCTGTATAGGAAATTTAGATTTTTAATAAAACCAGTGCTCCACAAGGTTGCTTTATATAGTTATCATCCCTCAAATCAGTAATGGCAAACCTAAATCAGAAGAAGAAAAAGCAAAAATTTTGTATCTGCATTCAGCTAATTAAAGCTATTTTCTACCTCCATGATTTCAATTTTTCATATATTTTTTAATTAAATATTATTATAGTGTTAACAGTTGTCTACTGTTAACCTTAAGAACACAAAGGATAATTCCTTCAGGTGCACCTTTCTAGGTTCATGTGTTAAAGTGTGAAGAGCTCACCTGGAAAAATCCTGGGTAGTGAATCTTTCTCCGTAATTCCATGCCAGGGGATGGTCTTAACTGTCCAAACACCTTCTGCTAGTCACTGCTGCTCTTTCAAATCCCAGATGAGGAATGAATTAATTGAGTGGCGTTCAACCTCAGTAATGGTTTTTTTGTTCAGAGTAATAACAGCGTCAAACCAATCATAATCTTGATGTCTGGTGATGTCTAAGCTAAACTTTGGGATACCTTTCTGCAAAGCTGGAATTTTTGGTTAAAGTTTTTCTTGGCACCAGATTCTGCTTCACTAAAAAGCATTGCAAGTTCATGAGCACCTTTCTATTATTTAGGCGTTTGAGTGTCCAGGAAGAGATGGGATCTAATGGTTCTCTCATCTGGTTTCTTATGCAGGACTAAGAAGTCTGAAAAGTAAGTAGTAACTCAACAAAGTTTCTCAAGTATGTTGACCTGACTGGGAACGAGCTGAAGGAGGTGATTTCTTGAGGAAGCGGGTAGGTGCTATTTTTACTGTAATGAAAGATTCTGTCTAATCTACCAGGAGAAAGTGGGGATAAGTCAGTCACCAAGATGAGCTAGATGTTATTTCTTTTTATGCCAGTTACTTCTGCTTGACTGTCACTTAATATCTAGGCATTATTTTTTTTAAAAAATCTATTGTTTAAATACAAATCTTATTTGGGTTGATATAGTACTTCATAGTTGTCTTGAGCTATGAAGACTATGATAAAAGTGTACTGAAATTACCAGGTGGTAAAGAAGCAATGAAACTAAGGAATGTTTTTCATTTGAGAGACAAGCCTAGAGCGAGACGTTTCTTTCTCCACTGTAGAGGAATTCCTTGTTGATCAAGGAATTGCAGTGGCTCTTGAAGGATTGGACAACCCTGACTTAAAGCTTA
>JAAGNO010024874.1:0-13394 GCA_033439905.1 Ceryle rudis
ATAAAATAAAATAAAATAAAATAAAATAAAATAAAATCCAACCAAACAAAACAACAATGTACCTTCAGAATTAGTACAGGATATTGACAAGGTGGGGACTTGAGGAAGGAGGGGTGAGGCAGCCTTTCCAAGTGGGCAAGCCATACAAAATCCATACAATCTCACTGGACACACCTGCTATTTGTTATTTGGTTGTAAATATAAACTGGAATACTCTGGATAATTTCCACACAAAGTTTTTATTGAAGCTTTATAAGTATTAACAAAGCTGCCACTGTCCATTAGAGAAAAGCAGAAGAAAAGCTCAGAATATGTCACAGTGCTGAGATATCTGTCAGTACTCAAGGTCATATACCTTGATCTGTGTACAAAACCAGCTGACATAAAGAAGGATATAACATAAAGCCAGGATCCTATGTAGAAGTTTGCCTTGTAACTTTAGAGCTATACAAAGCTTGTTTCCTGATCCATTTCTCCTTGTAGATGCTAAGCCTAATTCTAGAAAGAGCAGCAAGCTTTTGTTTGTTCTGGCATTCGTTTATTTTCTGATAAGCATGATATATGTTCAGACATCCTTATAATTTTTTTTTTTTCCCCCTGGAAGTCACCTATCTCTATACAACTTCAGCAGTAAAGTTGTCACAGCTGTAGTGCTGAGAAGACATAGGCAAGGTAAGGTTTATAAAATGGGTTCATGTTTCTATTAGACCACTTGAACATGCTACTCAGAGCAATTGTCTGAATTTGAAGCAAACCTTGAAGTCTACTAATAAGAGATATGGAAAAGGAGTTGTTTGCCCAAAACGTATTTGCCCCCAAACAAATTTTGTCTGCTTTCTCCAACTATTGTAGGTGGTCTAATAAAAATACCATTTCCACCTATAGGCCTTACCTTGTCAAAAGCTAGTAGCTCTTGGATTTCCCATGCAGAATTATTTTGTCATGAATAGTAATACAACTAAGATTACATGGAACTAATGTATATATTTTTTTCCCAAACAATTGCTCTCATTTTCATTTTCTTTTGATGAGTAATGAAAGGGATTTATAATTCACTTACTATAACATGAAGTGACATGTATTACTTCCTTTTTATATTGCAGTTCTCTTAAGTCTATACATATTTTTACCTAGTTTATGTCTATGTAAATAACTTACTTTTGACTATAGAAATTACTCCTTCTTTACCAAAACACTATGTTCATTTTCCTGTTCTATTACTTTTAGAGATTATGCGCAGCTTTAAATTGTACATGAGTCACTCAGGTCCATAACAAACTATTAAAGGTATCTAGCTGAGCCATAAGTGTTTCTACCAAAAGACTGATAGTATATCTACAATTTATTGTATTAGATTACAGGATTTTGATGTGTTGGTATTTGGTATACTGTGTATAAATGCTGAAGAAAGACTTCAGAACATCAATTTATGTCCGTGTCAACTTCCTTAAAAAAAGGGCAAGTTTTGTATTGCACAAGCTATCGTATAATATCTGTAAATCCGAAGTGGCACCACTAATTTGGGAATTATCAGTCACATAATTCAGTTGACAACTGAGAAATAGGACACTGAAAAATAAAAGTAATTTAAATACATCTTTAAACAGTCATGAGCATTAAAATGGTATGTTATAGTTCAGTAATTATGTAGTGCTTGCGCCATGCAATACAAGTATCACCTTGTGCCGGTAGTCTCCCATAACATCAAATTAGATGGAGTTCAGCCATTAACTTCAATGCATCTACAAGTTCTTCTCACTGTGATGAATTTCATTTTTGCTCTGTTTTCAAAGAACTAAAATAGTTTTGGCCTCTGATCCTTTCTGTGATCCATTCTCTGATCCTCCTGAGATTGAGCTATCCTCATCTGCTTTTGTGTGTGCTGCTTCGAAGTGGGTCTGAAAGCTACGCATCCTCCAGCCTTCCTTGACCTGAGTCACCAATAGTCCGGAAGCCCTGTGAGTGCTTTGGTACAGCACTGAGCTCTATCACAGATCATTGTTTTTGGCTTGGTGCCCTGTTGACATGGATTCAGTTGCATGCCTTCTCAACTGCAGCTGGCTTTTGCCTGGCAAGTGTAAAACATAGACGGAGGGCTTCTTGGCTCTCTGTACTTGTTCATATAGTTATACATTCTAGGTGACAGCAGCTTATTCAAAAGATTCACCGCTAGAAATGAACTGAGTTAATTTAGGAGCTTTACACAGAATGGGGTTGCCAAGCTTGGGAACTGAAATTATTTCTAAGTGATATTACAGCAGAAGAACCTATGTTTCCCCACTCAATCTCATAGTTGCTTCTACTGATAAAAAAGAACAAATCTTTAGGTAAGGGCTGGGCAGAGCCTTCAATTTCCACCTAAAAAGAAGTGCTAAGTAAACTGTACCATAGCAGCTGTATCTCCAGGAGGTACTGTGTCACAGATACACTTCTCTGACACACACTTTTCCCAATTTCTATCCTGCCCTGGATCTAGTAGGTATTTATATCAGCAACAAATCACAATGTATGATGTCTATCCAGCTGTGTGCATTGTAGTGAAAAGGTAATCCCTGGTTTACCCATTTGTCTGTTGTGGAACAGGCAACGTAGGTATTTGGCAACCACAAAAAGGACATTTACTGTTTCAGATGAAGATAGTCCATCCACTGCTTTAAACCAGTTTTTTAGTAAGGTTTTTGGGTTCAGTGACCATACTAAAGATAGAATCTGATCTGTGGAAACATTATATTTTATATCATGCAAAAAAACAATGTGAATGATCTAAAGATGTAGTCATGCAGTGGCAGATAAATATTACTGTGCATCTAGGTATCCAGGAGGAGTTAGATAATAGCACTGCATATTGTACTACTTGGAAAAGGACTGTAAGAAGCTTTGGATATCTTCCTGCTTGGGAACTAGCTGAGCTCCAGTGATGTTCTTGCAGCTGTTCATGCTGCTGCACACAAAGTATTCTTACCAGTGGTTATGAGGATCAGGTCCTGATCAGCATTATTAATTTTAGGCATACTGGGACTCCTCCTCCCAGGAGAAGTCTACCCATTTGCAAAGATACTTAACTTTTTCTTAATCCAGTGACTCAAAAAGGATGAAAAAAGTGATGAAAGAGGAAAATATTTCCATATAAAGGAGGAGTTCTGGCATAATGGATTCCACTCAGTTAATTGAATTTAAAGGAAACACAAAGATGTCTGAGGAGGCTGAGGAGACAGGAAACTAAACTTGAATGAACCAATCTCTGGAATTTGTGCAGGTTGTCCATTTTAGTTTGCTTGGGGCTGAATTTATTGTATATTGAAGTCTTTAATCAAATGTTTTGGGTCATATGAATAGAATTTTAATGCTTTTATAGTGTGGCATGTTCTAAGCAAAAAGTGTCATCCCACATATATCACATTTGTCTAAATTTGCATTCTCCCAGATGGCCACATTTATTGACTTTGTGAAGTTAACTGTCATCCCCTGCTTCCAGCCAATCAGAGTTGCTGGAGGATGAAAGGAAGTTAGTTCTTCATTGTTTTATCTCAACTGCTGAGAATGACGTAAAACCAAAATATCTTGACATCAACACCCCCAAATGTCAGTACCAGATTAGTATAGAAATTTCCTGGCCCAATTTCTAATTTTTGACAATTTACATTAAGTTCAAAAATATTTTACCTGTGAACATGAGTACTGCTCTTGCTATCATGTTATTTGCAGCCTCCAATATTAATCACATGTAGAAGTAAAAAAAAAACCATTTCACACCTGCTGAACAAACTACCTTTCTACCTATTATTCCAAATATACTCATTTATACTTATGTGACCCAGAACCCAAGAAAAGTACTCAATTAATTTCATTCTTAGAAACTGAACTTTAAATAACTTCCAGGGAAATATTTATTTTTTTTTCTGGTCCTTGTAAGAATGCTCTTTGCAGCTATGAATCTTTATTAATTAAAATTTCACAAGATTCAGTCAAATTCCTTTCCTTTAAATCAATCTAAAAGAAAGGCAACAACAAAATGCCCACAGTCCATGTAGGTGCCAATTCCTTTTCTAGTAAGTGTTTAATCACTAATTTTTTTTCAAGTCCAAGTGTAATATTATGGGAATTTAATCATCATTTCTGTTAGTACAAGTGCTTGAAAGGGTCTTGGAGACATTTCCTTTCACTTTACTTTGCCCTGTGGATAAGTAGAGCACTTTGGTTCTGTATTGATTTGTCCTCTACTGCACTGATCACCTTTCATTTTCAAACATTCACCTTCCATTCATGAGTATTAAAACCCTATATAAAAGAAATAATAGAACTGGAATGGTGGCTCAATAGGGCAATGATCAGTGGAAGAACCCAAATGACTTTATCTGGGTCAGAACTTTATTTCATTAGGTTGAACAGTGATTTCTTGCTTTCCCCTTCTCTGTCTTTCAGGCAGTGACAGGCCATCCTTCCCTCTCCCTAAGGATGTGGTGACCAGCTGCCTTTAGATAAGAGAAAAGGAAGGAAAAGAAAGTGCATTTATAAAGGACACTGGTCTACACATGCAGTTTGCAGCATATAAAAGCCCCCTCTGTGTGAATATGGGCTAACACATCAGCACATGTCTGTTTTGAAATGAAGAGCAGCAGGTACATTTTGACACAAATTCAAATCAAACGTGTGCCTTTGATATCATACTGGCAAAACTCGATCATATGCTTTGCTAATCGAGTGTGCCGAGTCTCCTATGCTTATGTTTTTTGGAATTAAATTGCATGACTGTGCTTTGCTCTGTAAAATGTGTAAATGTGTAAATTATGTCAGGACAGATTGCAAATGCCAGTTGAAGAAATAAAAAATATGCTGCACTCATTGTAAAGAGTGCAGGGGTGTGGCCTGAGAGATGGTGAGAAGGGGTTAATGCCTCCTAGCAAAATTCCTGGAAGAAACAGATTGATTTATTAACTGTTATTCATATTACTAGTATTAACAGATCAGTGAAGAAACAACAAAAAACCTAGAAAACCCCATTCAGAACTTAGAGCTAGCAAGACTGTACTCTATCAATAAATGTAGAGCCATGCCTTCTACCTGGAAGAGTTTGTTGCATTAAAATCAAGATGGAATATGTGATTGTAGTAAGCGAGGTCAGACTGAGTGAAAATGGCATGGAAATGTTGGCCCTCTTTGAAGAGAACACTTAAATAAAAACTTGAGACCATTCCCCCTAAGAAAAGCACTTAAGCAGAAGCCTGTGCACAGTAATGAACAGGAATGTGCCTTGAAATAAGATCAATATATACCTCTTGTTTGAAACATTATATTTACATATATCAAATAATTTTTTAATATTTTAATGTATTTTAATTATATTTTAGATACCTGATTAAGTCACAATTCCCTTTACTCTTTCATTGTTTATGTCTTTTCTTTATTCTTTTTCCCTTGAAAAAATTACTTCAGATTACTGCCCAGATACTCCCCTATTCTAGTATCCTATCTTATTTAAAAGGAATCTGGAAAACCAAGGTTTATATTTGAAATCAAGGCACACAGAGATCTCAGTAAGTTGCTTCCTCTTTCAAAGTCTGATCTTTTTCATTTTAGAGAGACAACAAATTCCTGTTCCCAGTGAAATCGGGATCAGAAAGAATTTGTCCCTGAGATCAGCTGTACTATCATGCATCCCACTGTGTGAAGGAATTGTCATCCAGGAGTGATCTTGCACCTCTGAGATGAAATTAATTTAAATAGGTATCAGATTACTGTGCTGAAGCAGATATGAGTTGATTGTGAGATCAGTTTAAACATATGCCACTCAGAGCACTGGGAATAAATAAACTGATTTTACAGACTCACTTTTTTAGCCCCAGCTATTTGTTTAAGTGGGTCATGTTTAACCTACAGTGTTATATAATAATTTCTGTGCATTTATTACTGCATGTTTAATATTTTATCATCAAATATATTTTGTAGTGATGTTTGAACTTTTGCTTTGATGTCCTGAACTTCAGAACTGTACGTTTTCAAGACAAGAAAAAATCCTTTAAAACCAGTGTGAAAAAAGAATTCCAAGGAAAGGCCATTTGCTATATATAGCTAACACCAACTAGATGCAACCTAGTATTACCAAATTTCTAGAAACCACAGATTAAAGTCTCTCAGGTTTTATATTTCAAACAAGAATCTCAAAGTCTTATATAGGTTGATTCTCCTCTCCCTAGGAGAAAAACAGACTGACTGATTCCCAGAAAGCTTCCAAATTGATCTGGAACTACTGAACATCAGTATTCACATGGCCACGGGTCAATTTGAGCATCTAGACATTTGACTTAGTGGTCCTGCATTTAAGGACTGGGGTCCACACCATATTTATACTTATCTGTAGAGTACCCCATAACATAGAATACTTATTTATTTTTAAGCTTTGAGGATTTGGGGTAGTATATGCATTTATATAGTGTAAAAAATTCCCCAAAACTGTCCTAAAACATTAAAGACATATAGAATCAGAATCACAGAATCATCTAGGTTGGAAAAGACCCTTGGGATCATCGTGTCCAACCATTCACCCTACTCTACAAGTTCACCCCTAGACCATATCCCCCAACACTAAATCTAAGTGATTCTTAAACACATCCAGGGATGGCGATTCAACAGCCTCCCTGGGCAGCCTATTCCAATATCTCACCACTTTTTCCATGAAGAATTTTTTCCGAGTGTCTAGTCTAAACCTACCTTGTTTCAGCTTGAAGCCATTCCCTCTGGTTCTATCACTAATTACCGAGATCAGCACCAACCTCTCTACAATGTCCTTTCAGATAGTGGTAGAGAGTGATGAGGTCTCCCCTCAGCCTCCTCTTCTTCAAACTCAAACAGACCTAGCTCCTTCAAACGGTCCTCATATGATTTATTCTCCAGTCCCTTGACCAGCTTCGTTGCCCTCCTCTGCACCCGCTCCAGAACCTCGATATCCTTCTTGTAGTGTATCATTCATCTTGTACTGTATCATCCATGAGTTTCCACAGTCTTGATGTCTGAGACATTTTCATAAATTTCATGTAAGGCAAAGAGAAAGAAAATATGGGCAGTCACCATAAGAAAGTCTAAATATCTTGAATGTCTTAGAGTGTCTTAGAGTTCTGTAGCTATTGAGATATGCTGGAACAACTAAACAATTGTAAATAAAGTTGTAGTAACCTGAGTAGAGCATTACCAGCCTGTAACTTCAGAGGCAAAAGAGATTTTCTCTTCTTCCTGCATTAAGTTTGCCATCTGTGTAATGGCCTGACTGCTTAAAGACCTGCTGCTCCTTCCCTTCCAGTTAATGGAAGGAAAGACAGACACTATTAGAACCAATAAAGGTAACCTGTCCCTATAGCAATTTACCAGACTACTATATATATATTTCAACTTTTACCTTCAATTAACGTAATGTAACAATCAAGCTGACTATGTGCCTTGAAATCCACAATTGTGTGAAAAATATTTCACCACACATTTCATAATATCAGGTGTTTTCCTTTAACTTCTAAGAGCTCATTCACATTATGGCTTTGGTGATTACATACAGCCTATGACAAAACCTCTCCTATCATGAAAGGCTATTTTGTTTGGCTTTATGTCTTAAACATACTATGTGCTGATGCGCTCTTGTTTCATGGGGTTCGTCAATAAGATGTGGAGTTAGTTTCTTTTAAAAATTAATCTGATGAAGGTGATGGGAATACACAGTAGAATGTTATGTCACAGAGATCATCTGGGAGACTATATTAATAGCAAAGTATTTGTAAAGCATGTCCATTTAGGAAACATATTCTGAAACTGAACATTTGAATAAGTTGAAAAGACTCTGGATCTTTTTAGGCAAGCAAAAAAGGTTGAAGGAGATAATTTTAAATATAAATACAATGAAATTTCTTTCTTGGCAAAGATTCTGGCTTTTTTTTTTTTAACTGGATAACCTTCAAATAGCAAAGTTCTGCAGACTTAAAAATTTTCCGAGACAATTCTGAGCAAAAATAATTATGTCATCTTGGTCAAATAATTTTTTTACATATCTATACTATAATTATGTGATGTATTGTGACAAAGAAAAGAAAAAATCTTTTTTGAAAAGACACTATAAAATTAAAGAAAAGAAATGGTTTGCTCTGAGAACACCATTATTTGTTTGGATTCCCACCATTTATTTTTTTTTTATGTAACTCCACATAATTTTTCATTCATCTTCTTTCACGAAGTATATAATTAAAATGAAGCACATGTTTCAAAGGAAAATAACTTTGTTATACCTGTGTTACCATTAATCATATTTCCTGGATTATCTACAAAATTCAGCATAGTATTTGCTTTAGAAAATGTGAGTTTTGGTTTTGATGTTTAACTGGTCCCCTTAAAATATTTGTCCCTTCAGTCACAGGGTCTGGCACTCTGTCTTTCCTTGCAAACTGCCATTCTGAATTGCTTGGACTAATATAATTTATTGGTGTATTAGCTAGGAATATCTACCTTGTCTTGTCCCTTGATCAAAGTCATTAATTTCTGTTGACAGACTTCAAGTGGCACTGAAAATGAAAAGACTTCTTTTTTTTCCTCTCTTAACTATAATCCTACAGTTGTGTTTTAAAGCGGACTTGATTCTGTTTGTATGATCTTTACTGAAAGGGACTATATGGAGTTCTGTGGCTTCACACACATTCCTGTAAACCTCCTACAGAAGATGAAACGTGACACTTCCTTTGTAAAGGATCCAAGAATCCTGCCCCTAATCCATAGATTTCATATGTATGTAATCAACTTTTATTGTGTTTGTGAGGATGAAGCTTCCACTTCCAATGTGAGCACAATACAAACATTGACAGTGTCATTAATAAAGAACTGAACGTCTCAGACAAATGGGAGAAGTTTATATAAAACCTTTCTCCCGGGCTTTCGATGGTATTTGTGTAGTGTAGTCTTGCTAGGACAGACTTGTTGTGTCAGAACCTCAAATGCAAACTGCTTGGAAAAAGAGAGGAAGTTGGTGCTGTAGAAAAATCACACCACAGCTGGAAAAAGTTGAGGGTTTCCTAAATATATTTTTTCTCCTGTTACTGGTAGAAACTTTCTGGATCATGATAGTGAGTCTAAGGAAGACAATGGCAAATGATTACAGTGGGACTAAATCAAGTCATTGATGGGAAAATTTTGAGGTTTGATGTTTTGAAGCCTTATGGTTTTTGTTCAGAAACTAAGGTCATTATCTGAAGCCCAGCAGGGACGCAGTATAGAAATTCAAGTGGCTTTGGGGACTTCTTTCAACATAACACATTCAATCCTTCCCTTCAAAGATGTCATCCTTTCAAAACTAATCACAACTATAAATATTACAAGAGGACACCATGATTTGTTTGGAAGCAAACACTCACATTTGGGTATTAATTCATCCAGATCTCCAAATAAAAATACCAGGCAATGGATAATGTTCTCAGCAAACAGTTGTTTAAATCATAAGGAAAGAATCACTTCTGCTTTCTGACACAGCACAATATTTTCCTTTAACAATCACTAAGATTTTGCAGCTGCTCTTAATAATTAACAATCACATTCAGGTGAGAAAAATATATTTAATCATACTCTCATCTCCACTTAAAAGTAATACTAATGATAATGACTTTCACAGAAACAATTACGCAGAAGTCAGTTTAAAACAATAGTATTTTTGCACAGGTCTTTCTAAGTTATACTGTCTTGCTTTTATTTATAACTCTTTCTGTTCTAAACATCATAGATTTGACAGGCAATGGCTTCACCAATGTACTTAATGAACTTAATATGCATGGCTTCACCAGTGCACAAAGCTGGATATTAATTCACAGGCTTTTTTGTGATTTTTTTTTCTTTAAATGTGTGCTTTATCTTGAAATTTTCTGTGGAAATATTAGTAAATGGATAACTATATAGACAGCTGTAAGTACCTGCCATGAATATTTTTTTTTCTCTTTTTTTTTTCCCTTCCATCCATTACCAAAACCCCTTAAGAAGACAAAATAGCAAACCCATATGAATCTTGGTTCTAGAAAGTGTAATTCTTGAGTTATATATTTTAATTTTTTTTCTGTTACATAAAATTAAGTAAGAAGATTACTTTTTTGTGAAATTATAGAATCATAGAATGATTTAGAACAGAAGTGAAGTTCAAAAGTTGTTCAACTGCCAGTACTAATCAGTGCTAACTTCCAAGTAAGACCAGGTTATTCAGGACCTTTTACAGGCAAGTGTGAAAACATCCAAGGATGGAAAACCCACAGCCACTTTCAGACACTGTTCCAGTGCTTAACCACTTTCCTTGTGAAAACTTTTCTCTTTATATTCAGTTTAAATTTCCTTTGCTGTAAGTTGTGACTTCTCATCCATTTGTCACTCATCCTTTTGCTGTAACCCTCTGAGAAAAGACTGAATTTGTCTTTGCGATCTCCCTTCAGCTGCACCTGAGCAACATGTGTGCTCTACTTGGATTCCCTCTTTAGCTTTTTCTTCTCCAGGTTATATAAACAAAGCTAGATCAGCCTCTCTTCATTAATTTTCAACTCCATCCTCTTAATAGCCGAGTGATCCTCTATATGTCTCTCTTCACCTTGTCAGACTGTATCCTGTACTAGATCCCCAAAAGATTGACTATGTCCCAGATGTGGCCTCGTAAATATTGAGTAGAGGGAATAATTGCTTCCACAGACCTGCTCACCATTCACAGATCTTGCTCACACATTCCAAGGCTAGTCTTCTCTGTTGTGAGGGCATACAGCTGACTTTTTCCAGTTTGTAATCCACTGAGACACACAACTCCATTCAGTCTATCTGCTATTCAACCTGGAGTTTTTCTCAACTAGGAGTAGGACTTTACCTATATCTTTATTAAATTTCATGGTATTTTTGACAGCTCTATCTAGTTTAAGATCTCTCTGAATGGCAGCCAGATCATTCTTTGTTATCAAACAGTCCCTCAGTTTTGTGTCATCATGAAGGTAAGCTTTATCCTACCATCCATGTTGAATATTGTCCCCAAAACTGACTGATGAGGAGGCAGCTATCTATTAGAATTCAAATTGTTGGCCCTTTAAGGCTGGTCACCCATCCAGCTTTTCTCTCACCTACTCTGTTCAGCTAGCCCCAGTTTGGATACGAGGGTGCAACGGTAGACAGTGTTTAAAAATTTTACAAAGACAAGGTAAAAAACATACACTGCTATCAATTCATCCAGAGAGCT
This sequence comes from Ceryle rudis, assembly GCA_033439905.1. Classification (NCBI taxonomy): domain Eukaryota; kingdom Metazoa; phylum Chordata; class Aves; order Coraciiformes; family Cerylidae; genus Ceryle; species Ceryle rudis. The sequence continues at coordinate 11,219 of JAAGNO010024874.1, forward strand.
ATCGGTCACTTTACATTAGTCAGATTCCTTGGACACGGCTTGCTTGTTTAAGCCCATGTTGTCTGTTCCAAACACTTTCTTGTTTCCCATGTATCTAAAAATGTTTTCCATGTGGACTAGCTTCATATTCTTACCAAGATTTGAAGAGAAGCTGATGAGCCTGTAGTTCTCCAGATTTTTCCTTTCAACTTTTTTGAAGATAAGAATGGTATTTTCTTTTTTCCAGTCATTAGGCACCTTCCTACATTGTCACAACTTTTAAAAGATGATAGAGAGCAGCTTCACAATAATACTGGCCATATTTCATTTAGCTGAGAAATTGTTGAATGAAACATTTTTGAATGCCTCTGTAGACAGTAGCAATCAGATGCCTCCTTCAGCTTTACTACACACCACAGTAGTAACTGCTCTGAGGATGCAGCAAGAGTACAGCACATGCAGATGCAATGAAGCCAAGAAGATACCAATATTTCCTGAAAGGCTGCATTGTTCAGAGTTCTATTTTTCATGGGCAAAGAAAAAAACCAACCATATCTAAACAAGATTAAATGCCTACCTATTAATATCATTTTAAAAAGGAAAACAAACAAGCAAACAAAACCCAAACAAACAAACAAAACCAACCAACCAAAACAAACAAACAAACCACAAAACAAAAAAAAACCCACACCCAAAAAACCAAAACCAACAATCAACCCAGAAACAGAGACTGGTTTGAGATTTATTGTTTTCTAAGATTCAGAGCCTAATAAAGGGAGATCTTTGTTATAAAACAGATTTTTGACATCCAATAAGACTTTTTTTAGCCACACGTCATGTAAGAGGAAAGGACAAGAGTGCTATCCTAATACATGTCCCTCCTAACTTGAAGTTTTAATTTGTTTCCCTTCTGCAATTCTACCTTGACTGAGTATACAAGCACAAGTTACTACTTCAACTACATCTCATACCATGTGTTTCAAAATTATTAATATACATTGGTTGCACTGGCTATCCTTTTAAGATTTTTTTTTTAATTATTGCATCTAAACCTCATTTTGATAGTCCATAATTATTTTTTCTCTCATGAAGATACCAAAAAAAACTTCTTGCTTTTTCACATTACTCACTATTCAAAAGTTGCTACAGATGTAACTCAACACTCTCATTTTAATCAGTTTCTAAGTTTTCATCTTCTGATCAACAGATGTAGCAAAACAGTGATCTCAGATATAATCTCTATAACCAGAGGACAAGACACTCAGCAGTGTAATTACTGACTAATGACACTAGGCACCTCATTTGAGGTGTTTGAAGGTTTTTCAAATTGTATCCTTTGGTGGCTGGTATCTTATAGTGTGTGCAGAAATTTTGAGGAACTGTCTATAACTAGTTATTGTTGAGAATATAAAGCTGATAGTATTTAAATTATTTCATCTGATTTCCACTGCTGAAACCTAGGACTTCCTGCCCCTAACCTGGCTTCCAGCACAAAATTGTACTGCACTGTGTTCATGAATGATTGAGGCAGTATAAATGGCAGCTCAAAGTAGCAACAATTTGAAACACTTAGAATAAAATAAATAGATGAACAAAATAAAGGTAAATTTAAAAGGGCTGTTCAATGGCTATAGCTCTGGATAAATGTTTTTGCAAGTGCATTCCTTCAGTTTTAACTTCACACAGACAAAGAAATGGAAAATGTTTCTACTTTGCAATAATGTAAGGAGCAACAGGTAGATTATGAAACATGTATACTGCAATCTGCTACTAGGGTGAGTTTTCTAATTATGACAACTAGAACAGCTTACATGAAAGTCAAATAATTTTAAAATTTTCATTTGTTTTCCCCCACGTCTTTAGTTACTTATTTTTTACAGTTCATTCAGCTCTGATATTAAGATTACACTGGTCTTTTTATTGTTAGTCATGTTTCTGAGCTCTTTGCCACTAACATAATGCTATGTTTCAGTGTAAAAAATGAACTGGATAATTCATTTTAATAAACAAAATCATAATATGTAACAGTCAGGTTGATATGTGCTCTTACATTTCAGTGAATCACTGTCCAGTATCAGTCCCACAACCACTAAAGCATCCTAGTTTTAAAAAATGAGCCCAGGAAAGGAGCACAAAGGTTTCTGAGCTATATGACAAAGCCACCAGTTACAGAAGCTGGCAATAGAGAGAAAATCTC
>JAAGNO010024874.1:13494-23609 GCA_033439905.1 Ceryle rudis
AATTAGAAGTTATTTCTCTGGATACATCTAATCCACGTTGGTTTACATTTTTAAAAGACTTTCAATTCCTGGAAGAATATAAAAAATTATGAATAACTGCATAAGCCATTTCACTAATATTCATTAATGGACAACTGTAGAAGGGCTCATGGACATACTTTTGCCTTGAGCTGAAATGTAGAAACAATAACTGGCACGGTATCTATTTCATTTGGGACTGAAGTTTCCATCTGAGAGTCTTTTAATCTCTTTTCAAGGAGTAAAATTCTTTTTACATAGGCTTAATATCCTACTTCTTGAATTGTCTCAGAAGTCTTATTATAACTTATTTTTCTTGTCCAGAGCTAAAATGCAGGTTTCACATTATCTAACAATATCCATGACACAGTATTATTAATTTTCTATTTCTTACATTAGCAAAATAAAATAAAATAAATAAACAATACACCTTGCTGGAACAATTTTTTCATTGCCATCAGATATCAAATGGCCTTAGCACTGCCATAGCATAGATTATTAATTATGATACTGCTGGTACAGTTCAATTTAATCAGAAAAGAACATCAAGGAGTCCAAGAAGTAAGTTATATAATGCAATTTATCTTTGCCTTGTACTGATAGGGATAACAATGATTTGCAAATTGCTTCAGCTACAAATACACAATTAAAAAGAGATAAATATAAAAAGATATGCCACATTTTCAACTCAAAGCCAAAAGTGCAGGTCTTAATCTTACTAGTCAGTTTTAAAATCATGAGTTAATTCTTCCCTTGATGTGCACGCTTAACTCCCATTAAAATTAATGGGGGTTACATATGCTCATCGAGGAAGAAATAGACCCCATAGTGTGTATATTCTTCAAATAATAAGGATTTGGTAATTACTATATTATTTGTTCATTAATTTTCAATTTATCTTGCAAATGGGCACTCTTTGTGATCTTAGGTCCAATTATATAGAGTAATTTGTGGCAAAAGGTCTAGTGGAACATTATCCTCTTAAAGGACATGTGGTTTTATAGCACATATTGATAGTGCTCTAATTCTCAAACTTTATTGCTTGAAGAATACACCAAAACAAGGGAATTTGACTCCTGGCAGCCAAATTCTCCTCCTCTGTGGTCCATGGTCTTTTGAAGTCATGGTGTATATTCGATTGACTTCAACCAATTCTGAAACAGCCTGAAAACAAGATTCTTAGAGTGGCTGATGATATTTAGGTGCCTCAGTTCTGAGTGACAAAGCTAAGGGTTGCTTATGGAAAGGACTTTACAGAGGGAAAGTACTAAACAGTTCCTGAAAAATATTTTTTCTTATTCAGAATATTTCAGATAACTGAGGTGATTTGGATTAGTCGACAAAATTAAAAAAGTAGACATGCTATTCCCCAAAACGTATCTCTTTATTTATTTATAGCACAAGGACATTAGACCTTCTGAATAATAAAATACTATTGTTCTGGGACAGAGAGACATGCAGCTGTTCTCTCCTCCAGTCTATAGGAGCTTAAAATTTTAAGGTATTACCTATAAATAATTGGTTTACATTATGTCCCTATTTAAAAATCTTAATTACAAGTAATGGAATTTGTAGTTTGAATGTATTTATCGCAGTTTATCCCAAACTACCAACTGAATAGGTTAGAGAATTCCCACCTTTACTAACTCTCAGTCGTACGTTACTGACAAAAGCATTACCCATAACCCTGTCAATACCTAGCAGATGGAATCTGTCCCAAAACCACAATGGATTTTAGACTAACAAGCTGGTGCAGAAGCAATGTATGCAAAGAGATGTTGCCCTGTTCCTCTCAGCATAATCTATGAACAACAGACATCAATATATTAGAGATATAGGGGAGGACTGAACTCTACAGCCCCAAAGCCCCTCCTTTACAACAGATAGGACTCTAGTTGGAGCATTTTACCTGATATTAATGAGGTTTCGACCATTTTTAAGGCCTAATTTTCACAGCCTGATTACTCACTGCCATATTTTTGAATGCATAAGGATGTTCACATAAGCTAAAGAATGTATTCACTTTAGGAGCTTTTATATCTTTTTCAATATGCAGTCTTCCCCTCCTGTTCTGACTCTGTTTTTGAAAAACCCTTTCCTAGTTCTCTTATGCAGTTGTGCTATCTTAGCTACTTCCCAAATAAAGATTCTAGCACATATTCTCTTCCCGCTCTGATATTTTCTGGAACTGTGTCCTTCTCACTCCCTTTTTAACATAAAATAAATCTTCAGTGCCTGATTTTAAACTGATTCATACAAATCAATTACATGGACTTATCTGATGGTAGAGCGTTTCTGTCATGTACACTAAATTCACATTACTTAATTCACCTGGATGCATATGTACTGTTCACACATGCTGTGTTAGCAACATCAATGACTAACTTGTCAGTTGGTTTACCTTTGGGTGACGTAGCACAGATCATATGAGTAGTCCTCATATTGGTAGCTAGCAACAAGTGACTGTGTACAGGTCATAAAAATGTAAAGCACTTATGATCTGTAGTTAATGTGACCCAAGGAGAATCCCATGAAAGATATCATGTGCTCTGGAAGAAGCTTCCTGCTTGTCAGTGCAACTTCAAGAAAGAGGCTTATTGTTAGGTTCAATGAAAGCTGAATTAATGAAATTAAAAACTGTCTTGGGACTAGCCATAAGGAAGACAGTAGAAATTCAAGCTGTCTTGAGCAGATATTTAAGGGCAAGGACTAGTAGGATTTGTAGTACTCAGCATAGAAAGAGAACTAACAATGGCATTTATTTTATTTAATGTTTTTAATGCACAAGTAGCACAAATAAATCCTATTCCTTTAAAAAATAAAGATATTATGATTCTGGGGAAGGGTTAATGGTTAACAGAAGACCTTGGAGATTGGCTAATCCTATGAGAATGGTAGGACAGGAATGTAACACTGAAGAACAGAATTTGTTCTAAGAGTAAGTTCCAGAATGCTTTCAGATCAGTTCATCTTAGAGTCTTACAAGTTTGGAGACATGGTAAAAATTACAGCTCATTGGAAATAGAAAGGCTTTCTGATACAAAGTCATTTCTCTGTTATACTTTTATGTGACATTTACTTGCCTTTAAATATTTCATGTTTTAAACAATTTTCTGTAAAGGGTGAAGTATTTACTTTTGGAGGAGGCAGCTATTTTGTAAATTCTTTTTTCACCTACCAGATAAATTTAAAGAAAAAAAAAAAAAATAAAAGAATCCTTGAAAACAGAGAGTATTTATTTCATCTTAGTGAATATTTTTAATTAATATAAATTTTATGTGGCTGTTTTGTTTTGGGTTTTGTAGTATTTTTAGGATGTCATAATTGGAAACATCACCCCTCAAATTAATGAAGTTTTCTGGAAGTTAAATACAATCTTACAGAGATTATCTGTTTATAAAATGTTTGCACTTTAACAAAAAACACTACGGTCTACAACTAACTGATTGCACAACAGGGAGACAGACATCAAATGGGTCAGTAGACTCCTTGTATTTTACATGCTTTATATTTTGTAAAGTGTGTCTTAGGCCTTTCCCCTCTTTGCATGATTTCTTTGTCAATTTCATTTCTTTAATACCCACTGAGGCATTGTATAAGGGAGATGGAGCATACCCCTCTGTGACCCTCACCAGGCAGTATGTTGCCTAAAATCTCAGCATTACAGCAATCAGTGATACACCTTGCAGCCTCCTTCTGTCACACTGCCACTCTCCATATACCACTTCCCCCCCACACACACTTTGTGAATCCAGGCCTTTGTGAGAAATGAATTGATAGGTCTGTCTAAGTCAGAGTACACAGATGTGCATGCAACAAAATCCAGCCCCCCGACAGGCAATGTTTTAACATCCCCATGGCCTTTTTTAAAGATGGGATCAAATATTCTGAAAAACAATTAGGGTATATGTTGAACAGGATGAATCTAGGTGATTGTAGACTGTAGTTCTTTTAACACAAATGCTGACTTTATTTTGCTACTTATATACTACAATGTATCTTGGATAAGTCTGTTAAAAAAAAAAAAAAAAAAAAGAAAAAAAAGAAAGATATTTTCATTCTGAGGCAACAGAAAGCTTCATTTGTTTGCTCTATAGATACAGACATTCATTATCCCCACAAACATCCTACCTGGCTTTTAAAGACAGCAGTCCAATGAACAGTTTACAGGTTGATTAAAGTTCCAAAGTCAGCGCAAATGCATGGCAATGATCTAGGTTTTCAGGTCCAAAAAGGGACATTTAGACAATTCTGACACCAGCATTTCCCTTTGATCTGTATCTACAATGTATCTCTGCAGAAAAGTTCTGCAGGTACAGCGTATGCTGGGGAAGATGAATGTAGGTCAATGAGATGCACTCTGCTTTTTTAAATAAAATCTTTCTGCAGAAATTGCATGATTTCCTGTTATGACTGTAGACTTCACATAGATACCACACATTCTTTTTTTAAAAAAATGCTTTTCTACTTGTGCAAAAATTGTTTATTTTGCTCAAGGTGCACAAGCACACACATATACACACAAGTTTCTATATATAATATACCTATTTATGAAGAATTTCTTTTCATGTATTTTCCATTTCTAATTTGTGGCTGACACAGCAGACTACAGAATTTCAAGATGCCTATTCTTGAGCAATAAATGATGTTAGCCAAAAAGGTTATACAAAGGGCTCCATACAGAGAAGGCTTGCATACCTAAATCCTGTCTAACTCTCAACTTTTGATCTTCAGATCTGTAGCTCACTACCACCTAAGCTTAGCAAGACTAAAGCCCATGTCTAGTTTAAGCCACAAGAGATATCTGTGTCCCCTATTTCTGGACCTAATGTTAATCTGTTAGTTGAGAACCCTGATGTTAAGAGCAGGGCTGCTGGGGCTTCCCAGGAGCACAGCAGGCATTGACAAAGAGAACAGCAGGTCTCCAACACACTGACCTGGCTCTGGGAGTGCTTGGCCTACTCACTGACTGACCAGAGACTCCTTAGAGGGAGAAAGCCCAGGAGGCACTTGTGCTATGTGGAGGAACTGCCTATCCAGCTCCGTCAGGATAGCAATTCCCGAGAATAACCTCAGAATACCTTTCCTCTCTACATCTGTAGCCCTTTGGATTTATCTAAATACACTTACTGCATGAAGCCTCAACCAAAAAAAGAGCTGAAAAAAAGTGAGGTGGATTAGAGAGAGCAAATGAGCCAGGAAGAGGCAGTGTCCCTGCAGCTTCCACAACCAAGTGAACATTTAGGTGTTTGCCTGATTCAGAATGTGGAGGAATGTGAGACTCATACAAGAGCACTGAAAATTAAAGGTTTTTCTGACTCAGACTTCATGTGATTAGCTGCAACTGGACAAAGGATTTGGGGTTTTAGATAAAGAGGGTTTTCAGAATGAGAATGAGCCATGGGAAAATGGATGTGGGAAAATGCAGTCTATGCCAGAACTTTTCCTTTATTTTCCAATGTAAGAAATACAGTAAGTTAGGGACAGATCGAAATAGATGAAAAATAAAATAAAGATCAAATACCTTAGTGAAACTTATATAAAATCTCATGCCATAAACATCCTGATTTCTATTCTAACCATAGATGAAAAGATGAGTGTCCTCATGCATCTGGAGACATTTCTTTGAGCTGGTAAAAACAGGTGTTGGGTGATCGTACTAGCTGGAATTATTTCTGTTATGTTCCCTGCACTTTAAAAAATTGTCTTTCAGAGATCTTGAGGTGGGTGCATGTTGGTACTGTGTTAGGCCACGGTGCTCCTGGAAAAGTACCTGTCAAGCACAGGCTCAAACCAAAGTTAATGGAGTTTTGCCATTGCTTAAATTGAAGCCAGGTTTCCAATTCTAGTGTCAAAGATTCCACCCCCCTCTCCAGTTATGCCACATGCACTGGCTGCATGCTGAGTTTATCCCATGCCTATCACAAATATAGCAATGCAGACCTTGTTACCAGAAAGCTCAATTATTGTAATACCCTCTTAGCAGAGTTTAGAGCCAGGCTGCTCAGCGCTGCTCGCTGCTCTCTCCAAGCGCAGCAGCACGTGTGCTCAGCCCTGTGAGCCAGCAGGAACACATTACACCACACTGCATTCTTCACACTGTCTGCCTTTAAAGTGGCAGATTGATTTTAAGTTGGTCTTTTTGGATTTTAAAGCCTTAAATAATTCAGGTTCTGGCTATGACTGATCCCCTTCTTTCTGAGCCCTGTCCTAATGGGGAGCTGCGTTCCCATACCACCTGCTTTTCCTGGAACCCTACAGTCACATCACAGATCTGCACCAGATTTTGACTTTTCTGCGCTGAACTGCACAATGTATCTCACTCCCTGTATCATTCCTTTCCTGTCAACCCTTTCCATTTATATATCACACTCATCCCAACTGTAGCAGAGCTTCACAAAATGATTGCTGCCATCTCACAAATACAGACTAGCCAGCTTTTTGGTGGAGATGGCATCAGGGCAAGGTAGCCAGTGTGTCTTTACAGTACCAGGTACTCGCTTTTTATCTCCTGCAGCCATAAAGGAGGCTCTGCCTTCTCATCAGACCTGAGGTAAGCTGGGTTTCATTTACTGCAGGTTAAAAGCAGGCAAATAGAAAGTTAGAGCTGACTCTGTTAATCTATACTCTAATTTAACTTGTGGTAACTTGTTTGTATAGCCATACCCTTGAGTGACTCCGGCCACTGTACTTCATTACTCTGTGCCTTTTCCTTCTTCCTCTGCATAATGGGGCTAACGATGCTTCCTTTGTAAGGCACTTGCAAATCTAGGTATAAAAAATGGAAGTTTCAGAAGACGTATTGTTAATTATCATTTATTAGCCTGCCTACATTCTAATTGCCCCACCCATCTTCCAGCAGAGTACGCACTGCTTGTAATTTCATTGCTGTTGTATTCTCTTTTAACTATTAATGTGGTTATTGGCCTCACGCTAATTACTTTTTCTACCTCATCTGTTTTTTCACTTTAAAACATGCATTTGTTTGCTTTGAATTCTAACTCAGTATGTGCTGTTTATACAACTTTGTTGTTAGTATATTTAATTTACTTCATTTACAGTTTACATTGGCATATATGTAGGGTTTTTTTATTAATAGAGCTATTAATAATATTATTATTAATAATAATAATAATACACTGGTTTTCTCTTAATTTTAAAATGTGATCCAAACATGCCTAAGGTTAGATAATTAAACTAAAATCAAGTTCTGGAGCAGTGAAATCCAAGCTGGTTTTTATTAATTCAACCGAGGGATTTAACATTTAAACTCTAGGAACCCATGTTTGAAAATCTTGGCTCTGAGGTACGTATGTGGTTTTTCAGTATCAGTGTGAATGAGAGAGATGGGATGGTTGCCCTTTCTCCATCTCTTTTCCCACTTTTAACAGGAAGCCTACTCCCTAAGGAGAAGCCTTCTAATCACCCCTTACTAGAGAATAGGAATGGGGGCTTAATACTTTAAGGCCTGATGGTACTCCCTTCAGGTACTTAAATTAATGGCTTTTTATATGCCCCCAGTTGATAGTCAGTGGAGAGGAACAGGCACCTCCAGGGATAATTCAGCCCACCTAAAATCTGAGTCACCCTGTGGAGGCATCCCTCTCCCCTTCAGTTAGAGTGGGTGATGCCACTTGCCCACGCTGAAGTGTGGGGGATCTTGGCCCGGATGCCTTTAATTTCTTATGTTGCAATATAGAGTCCTTAGAAAGATGAGATCAATGTTTACACAAAGACAAAAAAAACCAGTAATACCAGAGATGGTTAATCTGTAAGCTATTTATCCAGCTACCTATGTATTTGCAGTACTTATGGGTACTGTCTCGCTTTGATGTGCAGGGATTTACTGATGCAGTTCCATTAACGTTAGTGGGAATTGGGTGCATAGATCCAGTACATCAAGATGAGAATATTTGGTAATAAATCTTTTAATATGCATGTAGCATTGACTGGATAATTTGAAACATTTTTAAAATCCAAATAAAAATTGAGTTTTCTACTACAAGAGAAGTTACCCCTAGAGACAGATAAGTGGAATCTATCTCCACATAGTCAGTCCCTGTGTGATTTCATATTGTACATAGAATGATCCTTTTTTATCTTTATTGATTACTAGAAGAGTAATACAATTAAAGGTAGCAAAATGCTTTAAGGTTTTTGTTCTCTGGCAAAGAATCAAGAGTTCAAAGCTGGGCTCCTTTCTCATTATCAGAGAACACCCTAAGAGACAATAATTTCCAGCAATTCTCTCTTTCTCCTCCTCCCCTCTTCATTTCCCACGTTGTGGTTTTGGAGATACAGAAAAAAACCTCTGTGTGGTTTAGCACTACTTAGTGATATGCAGGTAGAAGAATAGAAACTTTCCTTTCTTTTTACCACCACAGGTAAAAAAGAAGTACCTATCATTAATGATCTGCAACAGTATTTTCTTGCCTGCTTAGTCACATATTTTTATGTACATGTGAGCACTCACAAACACACACACATTTAGACAGTCTCACACCTGAGTTGTCTGATGTAGAACACTCCTTGATAAGCACTGCTTATGCTAGGATTGTGAATACAAGGAAATAGAAAGACATTTAGAAACCATAGGAAAACAATTCTTTTAGTGTTTGAACTGCAGTGTTATTCAGATGTATATAACTACTGCTGGGTGGGGGAACTGCAGGAAATATGCCAAGGAAGAGAGATGAGGGGAGGTCATCAACACAACAGAGAAAAAGACAGAAAATGCTTTTGTTTACAGACTTGGCTGGTTGACTTGACTTGAAAATAATAATGGATCCCCATTCTCTTGCACCAGCCCCCTCCCCTCATTTATTGGATATAACATAATTGTTACTCACTGGAGATGGATTTGGAATGTGTCTTGCTTGTTGCTATTGTTTATATTTACACAGTACATGTACTGCACAAGGAGTTTTGTTCCTCGTTTACTCACTGCCCAGCTGCAAACCTCTATTGCTTTTCCATCTGCCAGTTCTTTCCTTTTTACTTCATTCTTCATACAGGGAGATGAAGAAAGGGGGAACAACACTGTCTTGAGGACCATGACAGGATGGGGGTCTTGCAGGTTATGGTATTCTTCTCAGTGCAGGAAATTGTCTACCTGTATTTGCCTACGGACTCCTATCAGAAAATGAGGCTTGTGCTCCTTCCCTGTTATATTTCTGCTTCTACAGGGAGCTAAACCTCACAGGCAGGAAGAGGAGAAAATAGCATATCTGGCACAGGGGTCCCAATAGAAAGAAGGTCATAACTTTTGCTGACTACCCATTTAAACTGGGCACCTTTGGACAAAGAGTTGATAACTTCCCAGGACAAAAAATTTTTTCAAGTCTGAGTACTACAAGGGAAGATACTATGCAGCAGGCAAGGCTGATCAAGGATTGCCAGACACTGGGGTGCTAAAGAAGACTCATGGGGGACATCTGACAGGCATCAGGAAGCAGCAACATCCTAGCTGTTTCCTTCACAATCACACACAGTCATGAGGCTAAGAAGACATAGCTATGGAGAAAGAAGGAACAGGAAACAGAGGGAAAAAGTGTATAGAAAGAACAGAGGGAGGAGGAGTCTATCTAGGGGCTAGGGAAGAAAGATCAGCAAAGACTAACAGCAAGCGGGTGGCTAAGATGATAATTTTTAGCAGAGGAGGCATTATGTTTAAAGTACTTCTGAAGTTTTTATGGCTCCAGGCCCCTATTTCATCTTAATTCATCCTTGGGGATAAAGACTCAGCTGGATGGATCTCAATCACTCCCTTCCCTTTCTCACCCCTTGTCATCATGTTCTCTTCCTTCAGTACATTTTCACCATGGTTAGAAATTCCGACTCTCACTCCCCTTCCCAAGCGACTACCGTGGCGCCCTTTGGAAGGTGCGCGGTGCCCCGACTCCCACGGAGTCGAGTTCCATTGGAACTGCTGGTAGTGCATTCATCAGCCATCTGTCATTGCAGCTGCTTGTTGAAGAAATCAACTTCCTTTTTTTTTTTTTTTTTTTTAATTTTTTTTATTTCATACTTTTGCTTGAAGGGGCAAAAAAAACCCTCAACCCCCAAAAAATAAATGACAAAAATTATTGGCTGAATGT
>JAAGNO010024876.1:0-10298 GCA_033439905.1 Ceryle rudis
TTTATAGATGATTATTATTCATCTAACAAAAAAGACAAACAAAATAAAATAAACAAAATTTTTGTCCTAGGGTGTTTTGACTTTTATGTTTCACCATAGTCTGTTTTAAACACCACTTATGTAAAAATAATTGTTATGCTATACAAATCTAAAGGTAAAGTTAAAATAAGCTTTCTTTTGTAAACTGAGTGAAGAATTTAGTATGGGACACAAAATGCTATTTACCCTTTAGATGAAAATGAAAAATACTTTACAGTATGAACCTTTATTCTAAACAATTCTGATTGAAACCATTAGCAAGACCTAATGAGCTGCCAGTCTGTTCCTAGGAGATATTAGTAATTTAAATTTAAAACAAACAGTAAAAATGGCAAAATAGGTGTTTTGTCCTTAAAAATACTTCTGCACCTGAATTCAGGAACCAGCTTTATTTTACCAACACACATCACTCCACACACTAAGTGTGCAGTGGTTCATTGCCCAGCAAGGGCAGAGGATGACATATTCTTATGAAAATACTAGTGTTTAAGATATTCAAAGACACAGATCACTGCAACCATGTGGCTATACAGCTATCAACACCCAAAATATCCAGTTTAAATCTGAATTAGGCTTGTATATGAGATTCTAAGACACATCTTAAAGTTTCACATGGTTTGATAAATTCTGAACATACACTCTCAGATATTGACTGATCTCTGCTTATGCCACGCAGACTGAAATTGCATTTGCAAAACCTCTCCAGCAGCAGTTCCAGCTGCAACATTCCATGCTGAAGTTGTACACTACTGTCTGACCCATCCATTCTGCTGCTTCTCCTCCTCATATGCTTGCTGAAATTTATTTGCTCATGGTTTTGTTGATCCCGTAAAAACACCCTACTATTAACTGGTCTGTTAAATAGAAATTTAAATTAACGGAAATGATGTTGCATATAACTGAAAGAACTGAAAGTTGGTTCACATCACCTGGATAATTAACCACCTTTCATCTTCACATTTGTGCCAACCATTCAACTGAATCACTTGTTTTGACTCACACAACAGTATTCATTTAATCAAAACATTAGCAAGTTTCTGTGACCCTTTACTTCCTTGTCAAGCATGATGGCCAAGTCCTGAAGGTTCAGTCCACTGAGATTTGGACACATTAATTGAAATATTTTGTTTTAATCTCAAACAGGACATTGAAAAGACAGCAAAAAGGCAATATTCCCTTATAATTAATGACTTAGTGTGAGTATGAGAGTCTAGCAACAAAGATGCATTTTCAAATAAAAAAAAATATGATTTATCCATTTCTATTCAATTATACTGAAGCTTTAAAAAGGTGTCTTAAGAGATACAAATTTGTATTCTCATAGAATTTTTAACTGAAAAAGAGTTAAAGTGATAAAATTATTCTATATATTTGGTTAATATTTTAGTGTATCTGGCTATATTGCACCTAGTAAGTAAGCTTTAAATAATCAGAGTAGAATGTCATTAAGAAAAAGAAATGAGGCTTATTTCTGAATCACAGGGAAACTCAGATTATAGCAGTGCTTGATGCTGCTGTAGTTATTTTGCTAGCTAACTAGCATCTTCAGTTTGCTTGTATCTACTTACCTTACAAAGCTCATTCTACACCATGTAACATCCAACAGAGGTAAAAAATACGTTAGTAGCAGAGCAAGTAACAGATTTCTCAAAATCTGATTTTGTCTAAGAACTCTGACAAATGGAGAACAATTGGTTCAAACTCAAGCTTACAGTAGTTGAATACAGGTAGTGTTTTATTGACTACTGGTTTGACCCTTTTATTAGGAAAAAAGTACTAAAGTACAACTTTGCAGTCATATCTGAGTTTCACCAAGTTTGAAATGGGTACTTTTAATACTGATAGTGCACTGTTCAAATTTGTGTTTATATACATATACAGACATAATTTTTAAACAAAATGCTAGAGAAACATTGCAGCATTAAGCTATATTCATGCAAGCTCCAGAAATGCATCTCTTTGGGGGAACAGATAACAGAAATTTGCTTTTCCTAAAAGGAGGCTGAGTGTTTCCAGGAGGAATGAGATTAATGACAGACCATCCCACATACCTCACACATGGCCAAAGAAACATCCAGTGGACTCTTGGGTGTACCTCCATCCTTCATTCTCAACTTTGTTAATTAAGTGGATACACTCAGAGAATCTTTGGGAACCTCATGCCTAAGCATGAAGCTTTAATGACCATCTCATTAAAGGAGTGGTCATGTCTGTGGAAACAAATTTTATTTAGTCTGATTCTGCCTGAAGGGAAATGGAAGGTACCAGAAGGAGAGAGGAAGAAATGGATGAAGCAGCTCCTTTCTCCCCTGAAGCATGCTGGAAACTTTAAGGTGCAGTGCCTATAGCTATCCAAGACTGAGATTCAGCAGAGGCTCCTGTGCATCCAACATAGAGACTTGACTGGGCCAGGATGAAATATGCATAGGGAAAATAAAGCTCTTAGTTCTTAGTCTCCCCATTTACATTGCTGCACTCTAGGAAATGGTGATGATGCTACAGATAAGGATGCCTTTCCATCTACTGCCATTCTTCCTCCAGGTACAAAATAAGGGAAATCACATTGATGCATGACAGTTTATACACTGGGATTCCACAACACATAATCACAAATTATTTCAATTTTCACCAAAGAGAGTAAGCATTCAAACATAAACTGTTAGAATTAAATAGTGATGTTTTGGAATGTCCACACTAGAATGTGGGCTTTGCACTGAGCAGCTTTCCCTATGCTTGGGCATAGGGAAAATCTATAGCAAAGAAGCTATAGATTCCTTTAAGTAAAAGATGAAATAAAAGTAAAGAATAACATAAAAAACTCTTTGAATTACTTTTGCAAACTCCCAAAGACCAGAAGAAAGATACGAAGTTGATACTGTAGGATTACTGGGATATGGCTGAATGAAGGACAGCAGTTACTAGCAAATGGCAGCTGAGATAAAATATAATGCCTACTTTAACTGATGATGCACCAACTATCTCTTTATCCAGTCCAGTTGTTTCAAAACTGAAAAGTACAAGCTTTTCCAGTACTTCCTTTTATCATACTTACTTTGTCTTGCTCCATTTCTATTTTCAAAAATCATTATGATATTTAAAAATGAAAACATAAGCACAGAACGTGTGTATGTTTTACTTTCTGTATCACAACAGTGAATTTTTACTTAGTTCAAAAATAGTAAAATATGGGGAATTAAAGAGGAAAAGAATCTGTCTCCTAAAAGACCTTTCCCTTTGACAAAACATCATTAAACCTCCATGCCCTCTTCCTTTCTTGCTCCATCTGCACAATAAATTGCCTACAATATCAGTGAAAAAATAAATATTATGAAACTCAAGTGACAAAAATGTTATGTCTGAATGCTGAAGAATCCAGTTTCACAGAAGCACAGAATTTCCTAGATTAGAAAAGACCTTTAAGATCATCCAGTCCAATCATTAGCCTAACACTGACAAGTACTTGACTAAACCATATCCTTAAGCACTATGTCCACACAGCTCTTAAGTATCTCCAGGGACAGGGGCTTCACCACTGCCCTGGGCAAGCTGTTCCAATGCCTGATAACACTTTCAGTAAAGAAATTATTCCTAATATCCAACTGACATTTCCTTTGATGCAACTTGAGGGCATTTTTCCTCTTGCCCTACCACTTGTTACTTGGCTGAACATACTGATCCCCACCTCTCTTCAACCTCCTTTCAGGTAGTTGTAGGGCACAATAAAGTCTGAGTCTCCTTTTCTCCAAGCTAAACCACCCAATTCTCTCAGCCACTCCTCATAAGACATGTGCTCTAGACCTTTCATCAGCTTCATTCCCCTTCTTTGGGCACACTCCAGCATCTCAATGTCCTTCTTGTCAGAAGGGGCCCAAAACTGAACACAGTACTTGAGATGCAGCCTCACCAGTGCCAGGTATCACTTCCCTGGTCCTACTGTCCACACCATTCGATATAGGCCAGGATGCCATTGGCCTTCTTGGCCACCTGGGCACACTGCTGGCTCATGTTCAGCTGGATATCAATCAGCACCCCCAGGTCTCTCTGCCCAGCAGGTTTCCAGACACTCCTCCCCGAGCCTGTAGCGCTGCCAGGGTTTGTTGTGTGCATTTGGCCTTATTGAAACTCATACAATTGGCCTTCGTCCATCCATCTAGTCTGTCTATATTCTTCTGCAGAGCCTCACTACCCTCAAGCAGATTGACACTTCCACCCAGCTTGGTGTCATCTGCGAGCTTACTAAGGGTGAACTTGATCCCCTCATCCAGATCATTGATAAAGAGGTTAAACAGGACTGGCCCAAGTACTGAGCCCTGGGAACACCACTTGTGACTGGCCACCAACTGAATTTAACTCCATTTACCACCACCCTTTGGTCCTGGCCATCCAGCCAGTTTTTTACCCAGCAAAGTTTATGCCCATCCAAGCCAGGAGCAGACAGCTGCTCTAGGACAATACTGTGGGAAATGGTGTCAAAGGCTTTACTGAAGTCCATATACACACATCCACAGCCTTTCCCTCATCCACTAAATGGATGACCATGTTGCAGAAGGAGATATTTAGGTCTCCACTGAAGTAGCCCAAGATGTTAAAGATGTTCAGAAAATGTTAACCAATGGATTTCTGACTAAGCCTTCTTGTTAGTAGTATCATCTTAGGCCAGTGAAGTGGGTCTTTGTGGGCACTCTACAACCACCAATGTCAACATAGCTGTGAAGATCCTATCTGTGGCACAAAGATCTTGAAGAAAACCTCCTGGTCTACTTATACTTTCTACAATGCTTCTCAGCTTCAGCCCATCCTGGCTGTCTATAAAGATGGACAAAGGAAATAGAAAAAATTATGTAACAGAAATAAGATAAGCAAAAGTGATGGACACAAATCTGTCACAAGGAATTAAGAGCACAGTGGTATGAGCTGAAGGGAAGAAAGCCTGCCCAGTGAGAGACACAAAAAAAAAAAAAAAAAAAAGTGACAATGATAATTGAAGGAAAGAGTCAATAAAGTCAGTGATAGGAGTCTCACAAGTGGCTCAGGAAGCTTGATTTCTATGCTTGGATGGTTCCTTGAGTCCCTCAGGAGGAAAGCACCAACAAAATACACAACCAACACTTATTTCCATCCCTTTCAATATCCAGGCACATACAACTTCTGTCCCATGACTTTAAACATGACTGACTTCAAAGTTGTGTCTGAAATTCTCCATTGTTTCTCCTTTCAATCAACAGCATCACATCCTCCTCCTTTCATGAAAAATCTATGTGATCAAGGACTTACTCAGGTTCAAAATACCTCTGCTGCATACCTGATGCATTCCAGCTACATCACTGCCTGGAATTGCTTTCTTCATGCTGCACAGCATTCTTAAATCTTAATAACTGCATAGTCCCTCAAGGACTCTGTAAGACAGAGATAACCCAATGCATAGTGACACAAAACCAGATATGCCCAATTTATGGTGAACAGCAACAAGAGCTGTTATTCTGAAGGCACAATACTGCCTACCAGGGATAAGTAGCTAGCAGTACATGCACAATTAGAGAATACGCATACAATTGTTAGGATGGAAGCTTCAAAGGTGGAAATGTTTTAACTTTTTGTAGTTTATAACTTAAAGGATACCATATGTCTCCATGAACTGCTGCTGATGTACAGAGCAAGAATATCACTATGAAAACATTTTCAAAAGCAGTGTAAGTAGTTGAAGATGCTACATCAGCTCTGCAGAACTGGCTTGCATATTTCTGAAACTGTCATTCTGTATGCATAAGAATTTATTTCATAAATTGAATTTTTATTGTCTAATGCTATTCCATGCTAGTTAAAACACTTAACATTCTAATTAATATCCCCGTCTACATTCTGCCTAAAACTTCCTAAACAGCTGTTCTTTGGGTTACTCACAGTACTAGAACTAAGAGCAAGATCACTATCGTAAGATCACTGGGTTAGTATATATCTCCTAAGCTCCCTTGCTAGATAACACACCATTTCACAGAAATCCCTTTCATAATCTAAGAGACCTACACCTTAAAAACAACCAAATCAAACAGAACAAAAAAAACCCCAAACCAAACAAAACCAAACCCCCCACACAACAAAAACACTAAACCCAAACAGAAAACAAACAAACAAACAAACAAACAAACGAAACATCCAAATATCCACTACTTAGAATTGTATTTGGTGGATGACTATTCCAGAATTTCTTTGCTCAAACAGATAGGAAACTTCCAGTTTCTGAATTACATTTATTCAGAGGAAACTATTACCCACGTATTTGTTCTTAGCATAGCCCTTTAGCTAAATAGTTCTTTTCTTCCCAGTATTTATTCCTGATATATTTATGAATTTCACTCACATCTCAGTTTGTTAGAGTAAAAAAGTGAAGCATTTTCAGTCTAAGGTCATTTGCTGGCTCACCATTCTTCTGACAATGTTCTTCTGCACTTAAAGCTGTTCCAGCTTTAGTCTGTCCTTCCTTTTCTCTTTCTGATTGAACATGTTTCAGAATTTGTATCATCAGGATCTCAGCAGTGCCAGTTGTTCCTTTTTTAAAAAAAAATAAAAATTAGTTGTTCAAATACATCAAAGGGATTGCATTTTTCCCTGTTTGCACATGGCAGCTTATAGCTACACCAGCATACTAAAACCTTCTCTTAGTCACTCATTTCCAGATTAGGAACTCTCAGCAGAAAAAACCTGAATGACAACAGAAATAACAGCAATGAAAAGAAAACAAAAAAACTAATGACACACATTCAGAATCCAATAGCAAAATACTATGTCTGTAATATATCAGTCTGTCTTCATGTCCCTCAACTTCATTTTGTCAGCAGATTATGCTGAAAATGTTTCCCTACTATTAATGTAAGGGTCATTAATGAAAACATTTGTGAAAATTACTCCCAGTGCTTACCCTTGAGAAACACTAATTATTTCCCCTTGCTTGATATTTCTTCTTTCAGCATGAATAGTTGCATTAGTCAGTTCTTTATCCTCCCTCTTAATAACCTCCATTGCTTCCTGTAACTTCTAATTTAAGACACAGTCATGTAAAATGTTCTACTGAGGGCTATATAAAGGAGGTCTGCCTTATTTTCACCTGGGGGGGGAAAACCCCTACACTGTGCTATACCACATTTACCTCTAAACCTTTACTTGTTAAGTCTCTTGATTGAAGCAGTGGCACATAAGCTACACAGAAGACAAAACAACTTAACTGGAAAACAGAAGTGGCAAGATCCAAACCAGCAGTGGTAACAAAGAGCAAGGATTAAGGATAGGAGATGAATAAATGCCAGTGTAAACTCAGCTGTTAGTACTCTATGGGAACACACAAAGTATTGTTCCATCAGCCAGGGATACACACCCTGCCATCCCTTCTGCTGTGACCAGAATACAATTGGGAGAAAACAGCTGGGGCTGGTTAACAAGTGGGTCTCATCCCTATTGAAAAAAAAATAATTAAAAAAATCATGATGTACTCAGGATATGTACTTGGAGCTGGCTGCAATCCACAACCTCTTTCTCACACATATCCCTATAATTAAACAGCTCTAAATTTAAGATTGTGCAAGTATTGTTACACTGATGTTTCTAAGCATAAAGGGTTGATTTGGAACCTTAAACAATCTTTAGACATAAAGTCATTATTTTTATATTCCTTATATAAAAAGTCCTCAAAAAGCCAGTCACCTCTCACAGTAAGCAATCAAAATAATGTTGCATGAACAATGCAGTGAACCTTCCTGAATACCACAACCATTCAGACAAATTGTACTATCTCATTTGTAGGACAGTTGGAATGCTTATTTTCCCTGGAATACATTTTGACACATTGCTATTTCCTAAATTCTGCGAAACCCTGATGTATTCCAATATACTTAAAGAAATATGCTTACTTTTAAAACATAATTTTTATTTCCTAAATAATATACGTGTTTGCTTTCAAATTTCCATTTCAAAGGTTCAACTAATTCGAGTGTAAAATATAAAAGCTACCCATCATTCAATCTGACTTTCAATATGTAGAGAAAAAAGTAAATTAATTTTTTTCCTATTCAAGTTTTAACAGAAGAAACAGAGGTTCACATCAGATGAAAGCTTCCATTCTTTACAGGTTTTTCTTCTAGCTGTCCCTGGCATACAAATGAAATTATTGCAAAAAGTTGTAATAGGTTTAAAATCAAACTTAAAAAAAAATAAAAATTACAATTGCTTAAATGAACTTTGACTCAGGAGAAAAATATTCAGAAAATAAAGCTTCTATTTTATATCAAATCCTTCTGGATAAATGATAGACAATCTTCAAAGGTAGCAGAGTTTTGGTAAGTTTTCCTCTGGATTATCCTACACTTCTTTGATCTATGTGAACTTTTGAAGGTCCAGTGGCTCACTCTCCTGACTATTCCTATTTGGCTCACTTTGCTCTAGAAGACATAAGTTACGGATCTGCAGAACTATGTCAGTCCTTGTGAACTGGTAATCAGGAGAAACAGTAGTCTTGTTGCTTGCCTTAATTTGGCAGCTCTAAAAGGGATCTCTGTTCTCAGCATATTCTGATTTCCCTTTAAGGGGAAAAAAACCCAACAAAGCAAAGCAAACAAACAAACAAGACAACTCAATATACCGTGCGGGGAACTAAGTAGCTTCATTCCTATCTTTGCTACCTGCCTTTCATACTGTAGATATTTAGTATGAAGAGTATGCCAGTCAGAATAAACATTTCTCAAAGAAATGAAAAAAAATTTAGAACTATCAGTCCTGAGCAAACAGATGAGGAAGAAGTGTCCAGGTGTTTGCATAGCACAATTGGAGCATTAAGGCTGGAGAATAGTCAGCAAATGAGTCTGTCAAAAGGTGACAATAGTTATGAGAGGACTGTGTGGTCAGAAGATACACTAAGTATAAGGATACTTCTCAGATCAGTGAAGTAGCAAAAAGCAGGGAGAGATCTGTGGACTAGATATGGAAGTGGTTCTTTCCTCTTCATGTTAGTTGGGGTGTCTCCATGCCATTCTCTACTTCTTTCTCATCACAAAATGTCAGAGGCATATCCCAGACCACAACTGTATTTCTGAGCTTCACGCAACCTGAGCAACTGGTAAAGTTAGGAGTTATAAAAATGTGTCACTTAAATTGCCTCACATTTTAGAAGTCTCAAGCACCTTTCTATTAGTGAGTAGGAAACTGGTGAAATTTAAACCAGACCAAACAGAAAATAACAACTGAAGTTTCATTACAGCTTAGTCTGCCTATTTTTTCTCCAACTCCATGAGTTCAGGCTATGGCTCTAACTTAGCTGTACAAGTTAGTAAGGATAATACTTAGTACTTGATGGAAAATTCCTGGAGGAGTTCTAATATTAAACAGTACAGAATATAATACAATCATAGCAGCCATTTAACTTCATTATCTGTTGTTTAAGATGTGGTGACTGTATTACTATATTTAATTATAAATGGGACTAGCCAAATGCCAAGTAAACCAGAAAATGCTGGTCTGAATTTTTTTCTGATAAGAATGACAGATATGTCTTACATTTGGTAAATACTTAAACCAGAAAAGTAAAATATTTAGAGGTGGACTGGTCCAGCAAGATTGTAGTATAGATTCAGAGAGTTCTGAAACCTGGCACTTCGCACTTGTGTCCAGATGATCTTTTGGCTAATATTCAAAAGTATAATGAACTTTCATATAAATAACTTAGGAGCTGAAATCTCACAATGGTTTTGGATTCTTTCAAGATGAGTTAAGGTCTACCTTAAGGTAAGCTACTATACTTATTCACAATTCCTTTTGAGTGGATCTGGAATAGGATCTTTCTAAGCATTTAGGTCTAGCCAAGACCTTATAATAAAATCTGCTGTTGGAAACACGTGCCGTTAGTCATGCTGATATCATAGAACGGTAGGGGTTGGAAGGGACCTCTGGAGATCATCAAGTCCAATTACCCTGCCAATGAAGGAACACCTAGGGCATGCCACACAGGAACGTATCCAGGTGGATCTTGAAAGTCTTCAGAGAAGGAGACTCCACAACCTCTCTGGGCAGCCTCTTCCAGTTCTCTGTCACTCTCACAGTGAAGTTTTTCCTCATAGAATCATAGAAATGTCCGGGTTGAAAGGGACCTCTAGAGGTCATCTAGTCCAACCACCCTGCTGAGACCAGGGACATCCTCAGCCAGAGCAGGTTGCTCAGAGCTTTGTCAAGCACCACCTTGAATGTCACCATGGATGGGGCCTCAACCGCCTCCCTGG
>JAAGNO010024877.1:0-58977 GCA_033439905.1 Ceryle rudis
AATTTTCTTTTATATCTTACATGAATGATTTATATATATATATATTTTTAATTACTTTCTTTTTCCCAGACTACTCTTTTCCCCATTCTTTCCTGAAGAAAGCACACTGTCATTTTTTTCCAGATTTCCAGATTTTCCTCTTATTAGACTCAGGTTTCCAGGTCCTTTGTGCGATAAGCTACGTTTTAAGTGATGAGTCCACGGTTATTGAACACACAATCCTGTGCACCAGGATTTTAGTGAGTCTACTGAGTATTGTAAACTGGCTATCAGAGCTGTGTCTTGCTGTTTCGCTAAATAAACACTATAAATGCACACATGAAGTGTTAGAATTAGAAATGGGCAAGGATGTTGCTCTTCTTGCTTTGCGAGCTTTTACTGAAGTACAGAAAGTTTTATCAAATACAGATGCACAGCATTTTTTTTCCATTTTTTACAGCTGCTCTGTGGATTCAAAAGTCATTTTGCATGCTTTCGAATCCTTCAGGGGACAATTTTCAATGATGTTGGGTTGTTGGGTTGGGTTTTTTTTTTTCCCTATGTTAATTTTCTCAACAGCATACTAGTAAAAACCTATTTTTCCTTCATTCCTCACATTTGCTATGCCTATGTATGTTCTTGCTGTGAGCGCTCGGCACAGTCTGAGGTATGTATGACAGTGTACTACTGATTAAAACACAGTTAAGAGATTTGCAGTGAGACAATACTGTTCCAAAGTTGATTTCACCTGTAGTATGGGAGTGGATATCCTTTAGCTGTACAGTTCAGCAGGATTTCTGGATTTGCTGAGCCCATGGAATAAGTGATATCATATGGCTCTTGGATAAAAATAGGACCATGAAGGTTTTCTTCCCCTGTGAAAGAAAAACAAAAATTTAAGATTAGACAACTTTAGAGTGTCCCTAGACATAAAAGTGTCCTTTGGTGTCCTTTGTTTTCAGTCAAAAGTTAAAGTCTGCTGTTATATTCAGCAGAGAATCCACCTCCAGACGTTTGGCTATTAAGGAGGAAATATTTCAAGCCTGATTGATAATAAAAGCACATATCCCTGGTGCTGGTGATTTATTTTGCAGATGACAGCAAAGACCAGCTTCTTTGCATATTCCTGTGGAAGCTGTATGGCTATCTATTACATCTCCCCCATCTACTTCGTGCTTGTGCTTCAGATGGTAACTGGAAAAACGTTGAAGTTGTGTCTCTCTGTGTTTGGTGCTTCTACCTCCCTGCTCACGTGGTGAAGTGGAGGTATCAGCTTCATGTCACCCTTTGGAAGGCAGGCAGTTCGTTGGATGTGGCCAAACTCTGCCAACACAGAAGTTTTGCTACAGTCAGTGAGAGTGTGTACGAGAGGGAAGACCTCTAGCTGACCAGCAAATGGCTTCCAGATCAGAAGGTACATCATGGTTGGACAATGGTCCTGGGCTTTCCTTTCCTCTGTCACTTGGGCTCTTTTTCTGGTGATGGGGTCCAAAAGGTTCCATTACAGTCCAAGGGAATCAGTCATTTCCTTCTCCTCTAACCCTTCACATTATTTGATATATTATTTTTGTATCCTGCATCCCCAAAGGTGATCAGCTGTCCTGACAAAGATGTCAGTGTGCACCCCCAGGTAGCTCCTGAAGCTTGACCCCAGCCCCAGCTCTGGCTGCTGGCACCTGGTCAAGCCAAGCACCTTCTGCAGGGCCATAAGCAACTTCACAGAGTGCGTGTCAGAAATCAGATCATCTGTATCTGCTACCAGCTGTACACATATTCATCTCCCTTTGGACTTTTCAACCACTTCAATCTATTTTCTCAAAATTTTACAAAAGCCAGAGCAGCATTGTTTTTAGCTTTCATCTTTTCGTGACACTCGGTGTTTTTCTGAGAGTCTTAATCCTGGAATTGTATGACTAAGTTTTATCTGAAGTAATGATAATATAATAGTTAATTTTTTTTAAATATCCTTTTTAATCTTTATTTAATATCTGAAATATTTTCAACTAAACCAGAAAATTTAACACCCCCATCTTTCTAGGAGTAAAATTGTTTTCCACTGATTAATGTAGTCATACTTTTCTACTTCATGGGATCTAAAGCAAAGAACATCTGGCAAAACTCTAGAACGTGATGAACCAATGAACATATTTTCTACTTAAGCTTTTTTGACCAGAAGCAAAAAAGCTTTTCAGGACAGCATCTGATAAAAAAATTTGAGGATGGCATCTGATAATTATAACAATAAACATTTCAGGATGGCATCTGATAATCACAATGTTTTCCACCTATCTTAATTGAGATGCCCATGCCTATGTGTCTGTTAGCCCAATTTGCAGCGTATATCCTTCAGAACCTCAGAAAGTCAGCCCAGCTGTGAGTGTGTTTTCATGAGCAGTAGCTGTGAGAAATAGCCTTCAAGAGAGCTGGAGTAAAATTCAAAGTAGCTGTCAAAAATGATTTGTTTTACACCACATTAGCTGTTTGGGTAGACACATCTCATTTTAAGAATATCTCCTGTTATAAAGAAGATAGCGTGGGCATACTAGAAAGAAAAAATACATCCTCTCAGTTTAGGACATAAAGTATGTTGGGCTAGTAAAGCAGCTGAGATGAGTTAGTGGTTTGAAGACAAAATATTAAACTTGGCTGAACATTATATGTGATGTTATAAGTGACATAACAGCCCATGAAACGCAGGAAATCACATAAAAAGCATCAATTTCCATAACTTTTTTATTCTGTTAAACTTTGCAGACTACATGTGAACTTAGCGTAGACTCCAAACGTTTCATGACTTGTCCATAACTCGTGGCACAGGTGAAAATCTCAGAAAATATGAAGCAAATGGAATGAAAGGAGCTGTCACTCAACTATATTCAAGATGTGATAGGACCTTGCTGTTTGCTTTTGGTGGGGTTACTCAAATACCTAGAGAGAATTGTGTGTTTCAGCCCTTACCTCTGTCTAGAGCTTCAGTTAATTTAATTTTTTCTATTCTGTGTATTGTTGTTCTTCCAGGGATCTTTAGTCACAGAGCAAGATGTAGGAAATAACCTCATATCATACCATTCCAACTTTCTGTTCAGAAAGATTACACACCTCCCAGTATTGACCTAAGATGCCCGATTTTTTTTTCCTTTGTTTCATACTTTCAGAAACAAATTATTGTAAAATGCACCAGGCCTATTTCTGTTTCTCATGGCAGGCTTTCTTACTGCGGGGAGTAGGGGAGAAAGTAATTTGTACAACAAAACATGCAGGGCATGGCAGAGAGGCTCTCAGAGGTGATGGCTGGATATAGGTAAATAATATTTGGGGTTTTTTTCCTGCTTTTCCTCAATTTTTAATCCCTTGACAAATTTTAATACCTTTTTTTTTTTCTTACTGTTCCTATAGTTGAACCTTTGACTTTTCTTTGATAGGGATTTTCTTCCCCTCAGGGGTGATTTACTTAGCCTGCTAGTCATTCTTGTTACCCTCCCAGAACTGGCAGTGAGGAGCTTTTCTAAAGGACCAAAATGACCTAGGGATTGTTTTTCCATTTCTTAAATCAATGTAGCTGTGTGGGCCTGAAATTAACAGTGGCAAACTACCTGATGCATATAAAAATCCCTAGTTTAGATGAGAAAAATGTAAATGTTTTGGTAAATATGAAATTAAATTCCCATGATGAGGTCTAACTGGGATTTAGACTCATCTGTCATTTGCAGACTTTTGAACATCTTATTCATGTATCCCCTTGCAGTGTCCTTAATAAAGCAGACCCTTATTGTGGCAATTAAGGACACAATAGTTTCCATGTACCCCAACAGCTCCCGTACAATACACATTGCAGTCCCTATCACAACATTGTCCACTAATTTTAGTAAAGGTGGCTTCATGCTATCATATTGTTTTCCCTTTAATATCCTTTTCTTGCTGCCTGATCTGCAGCAGAGAATAACACCAAATTTGTGGGAAATGATGTGCAGCTGCAGAGCCAATGGTTTACTCTGAGTCCATCTCTTATTTATAGAAAAGGTCAGGCTGGTCATTTCTAATTTCCTGATGCATCCTTTTGCATTTCGTATAGAGAATGGCCATATAGTTCTCCAGGTTCAATACCAGCCACCATGATTTCTCCAGAGATACGCATGAGAAATGAATCTTTGTAGGACTGTTTACTTTTGTTAAGGTTTAAACAACTCTTCTTTCTTTTAAGCAAACAAAAAAAACCCAACAGGTTTAAACAACTTTTTTTTTTTTTTTTTTTTTTAATCTATTGGAATATGAATATTTGATTTGTATCATTTTTATATGTAAAAATTGTGTGGAAATCTTCAGCGCGGTGTTTGGAAGCAAATGTAAACTCTTGTTATGAAATATTTTATGAGATGTTAAAATGTATTTCTTTATGATACCAAATCATTTTGAACTCCATAAAGACCATAATTATGCTAGTCTGAATTCAAATCTAAAGTATGAAAATGAATCAACATTCCTTTATTCATTAGATGATATTGTCTTCAGCCAATATAAAGATTAACACAGTGCCAATGGAAGAGGAGGAAGACTACTTTTTTCATAATTATGTATCAGCTGAGGATATCACAGCCCTCTCATTGCTTTATGAGCAACAGTTAATTCTATTGGGCTATGATCCCCACATCAAATTAAGTCAAAAGGTATATGGTTAGTCACAATATATATTTCAATGCCTATGCACCATGTCATCCAGACAAGGAGAATGAAACACAGATCTGCAGCCCACACTTAATAAACTTAATTTCCAGCCGAATCCTGCTCCCTGTTCTTTCCTGTTGTCCGACTCTGGCTAGATTCATGTTTAGCTCCTTATGAGGTTGTCCTGGTTTTGCTGGGACAGAATCCCAGGCCAGCTATGGTCTGCAAGTCATTAGCATTTTGGAATCAGCCAGGGCATGTGACCTGAGTTGGCTGCAGGTGTGTCCCAGACCAGAAACATCACAGTATAAAGGAGCTCCTCCTGATGAGCCTGCTTCTCTTCCTTCTCTGCCAGCTTCTCTCCATCCTTGGAAGGGCTCACTCATCATCCTGAGGATGTTTTCCTGGCTATTGTGACTGCTGTACGTTCACTGGGCTGAGTATAACTTTATATACTTTATTTTGGTATTAGTTTATCTGTTTCATCAAACTCTTTTTCATTTCAACCCACAGACCTCCTCTTCTTTTCCCAATTCCCCCTCTCTGCTGGGGAGGGGTCACTGGGTGAGAGAGACACTGCTGTAGTTTAGCCCTAGATATGGGCTAAATGCAGACAACAGCACAGTGTTTTTCTCCTAGTATTTTATGGACAATAGCTAGTTATCACTGATCAGTTTTGAGTTGCATATCTGATAGCTTCTGTTTGATGAAACTGAAAGCGTCTGAGAAAGATCATTCTCCATTTGTGGAGAAAGGCCATGTAAAGCTTTAGGTTTGCCTGCGTGAATCAGTAGACAAACTCAAGAGGATTTATTGCTCAACGACCAGAAAGGTACAGCTCTGCTGGTGTGAGAGCTCCAAAGTCTGCAGTATTTGCAACTTCCATGATTATTTCTGTTGCCAGCGTATCTTGTGGAGCTGCTCGGGGATTAGGAGTCCTTTGTGCCATGGAACAAGCAGCAAGAGCTCTTGCCCTGACAAATCCCAAGTAAGTGGTGGACTAGGGCTGTTCCTTCCTCACCTGGGCTTGTGCAGCAAGCACGGCAGGGTCATGCTGCTGCCTAGGCAGGTATATATGTAGGATACCAGTATATCCATACTGAATATTGTAAGAATAAAGGGGCTAGAATAATGGTAAAACCTGTACTCTTAAAAAGCTTCTAAAAGCAAAACTGCTATAATTCACATAAGCAAACCAGATAAGGAGGAATTTATCCAGGCTATTAAGTTCCAGGAAGGCTGTAAATTCCAGGAGTTGTGAGTTTCTAATGAATCTTTCTTAATGTGCCTTAGATAGAGCCTCATATCTGATCCAAAACATTAATACGATTTTATGGGCCAAAGCTGACATCTGATTAAGAGGCCTCTTTTAAATCAGCTTGATGGTAAACCACCTGTCAATCCTAGAAAAAAGGATGGGACAGGTGAGTTAGAGACTTCCTTCTTGTAATGACAGCGTGGGTAGGAAAAAAAAAAAACCTGAAAATCCAAATTGTGGAAAATTCTGTTTAATTTTCTTCACAGCTGAAGACTTGGTAAGCTTTAATTGGAGGAAAGGGAATTTGTAGGGCCCATAGATTTTATTTTTTTTAAAATGTGATGGAGTCTTTCCCTGCTATTAACAGTGGGGCTTTTGACTGAATAGTGTCAGAAGCAGAACAAAATAATTATTTCCCTCATCAGAAGCCTGGGCCAGGTAGCTCAAGGACCTTAAAAGGAGGAAAATATATTGTTTGCTAAAAGGAATGTATAAAGCAACACACATCAGTTCAAGGCATCAGATATTAAAGTTGAAAGAGAAGATGGGGAAAAGAAGTAGCAGAAAAAGACCATGGAAATGTTCTGTAAAAAGAAAAACAACTCTTCAGTAGTAGAGGCAGTGGGAGGCAGGCTTCTCTCCTCTCCCTCTCAGCGACATTCAGCTCTCAATCAGAGTGAAGCTGGAAACATATACTGAGTAAAGGGGATTAGAAGAGATGTTATAGGTTTGAGCAGGCAGAAGCAACCCAAAATCTGTAAGATTTTCCCAAAGGGCCTTTAACTTTCATGTGTTTTCTCCCTTCAGACATTGATGTACAGAGCTCTAGAGACACAGGGCTCCTTTCAAGCTTCAGCTTCTATTGAAAAAGTCAAATTGGGAGTAGTGGTGAGATTCCACATTGTCTCTGTTATCAGACACCCAGAGCAGGCAGACACTTAGCTAACTCTGATGTAGGCAGAAAGGCAGATGTTAAGGAGACACGCAGGGTGAAGTCCTGGCCCTACTGAAGTCACAGAAACTCTGGGTAATGAATCGAAGCTTGGTGCTTGAGCCCAGGTTTTCTGTAGGAAGCTGTCTATTAAATGACAGTCAACAGAACAAGGTATCCATTTCATCTGGGAATTGGCAGGCTGGGCACCCCCCATCCTTGTAGATTAGAAAGATAGGAAGGGTGAGCAGTTGAAAAGAGGCATGGCTGTGAACCTGCCATTTCCCAGCAGCAGGACTGGAGCTGTCACCCCAAGAACCCCCCATGCTTTGTCCCCGCTTCCCCCATGTCGAGGTTGCCTGTGGCTCACCCAAAGAACCATGGTCTGGATTAGTTTGGAGATGTAATTTTCAAGACTGGAGTAATTGCATCTCTTCCAGCCCTGGCAAATGTCACAGGAATGTTAAATGTCTTCATTGAGAACAATGCTGTATCCCCTAAACTCGATTCCTTGAAAAATTATTCAAATATTCCTATATTTTTCCTAATATTTAAACATAATATATGTGGTGGTGTGGGTAGGGTGATCTGAGGCTAATGTGGCATGCAATGCATTCAGATGATACTCTAACTGCACGTTTGAGTGTGAAAGCAAACAATAATAACATAAAATATGGCTTTAATTACTAATATAACCGACTCAGGTTTGCAGAATCTAGCATACAAAATTAGAGTGTAATATATCACAGGTAATAATTAAGGAAGTATTATGCAAAACCAGCCACATTCTGGAATTATGAGCCTTTTTCAATTAAATATACATATTGACAAAAGATTTTGTCAAAGTCTGATGCTTCAGACCTATTTTTCTCTTTAACAATTCTATTATGATAACCAGTATTGCCTCAGCACTTTGAGGTAACTTTCTGTTAATATAATTGGGCATCAGCGAATTTATTGCCCATCTGCATTTTGATCTAACAGGCACACACGTTCTAATTCCAAAATAATTAATGATAGATCTCTAAATGCCAAGATGGGATGTTTCTCATAATATCACACTGAGTATAGCAATCAAACTCCTACTTCAGATTTACATGATGTCGCATTCAATACCAAACCAAAATACTCACTAAAGATTCCAGAGTAGAACTTCAAGCTACAGTGAAGGAAAACTGCTCATAATTGATGCATTCTGGAGAGCACTGAATGGAGCCTTCACTAATTTACACTTTTGGCTACAGATGAACACAGATTTATGAAGAACTCATTGTGGAGATACGTGTGAAGGTAGGATAGCCTGAATAGGTATAGGGGCTATAAATACGCTAATGTGTGACCTGTATTAATAATGTAATATATTTTAAAATGTGGAAGCAAATGTTAGAATTACGAACTGCACGGGACTTCTTTGGCTTCATAAAAAGATTTTTCTGAAGACTTTTGTGCTATTGTGCAAGATGTAGACAAGATAGAGGAAGCCTTTTCATTTGTGCAGGTGATTTGTTTTATGTCATGAACTTGGCCATGTCCTTCAGATACAGCACTATTGTGGAACAGACATCTAATTACAGAGACAAATATCCACAATGAAGTTAGAGGGATGTGTCTTTATGATGGATAGTAATCCTGACGTGCACTCTTCTCAATGAAATTTCATTAGTTTTTGTGTTACTAGGCAAGACGAATAAATAATAATGAACCTTTTCCAATCTACTGCACAAGCATTTTGTTCACTGTAATTTCAGTTATAAGTGAGACCTAGATTCAATGACAGATACTGTTTGCTGCATTGTACTGTTGTAATATTCATTTGGCACTGTTGCCAAACTGACTGAAGGCTTAATTCAATAATTTACAATACAGGAAAAGATAACAGCTACATCGTTTAATATCCTGCCAGTTAAATAAATCCAGCACTTTGTTTCTCTGAAATTTTTTTGGTGCAAAATATAACTGTACTTTACTGTATTAGGAGGATGGTGATTAATTAAGCTCAGATAATTTTTGCCACTGATAGTGTTGATCAGCTCTGGGGTTTTGTGTGAAGACTCCAAAACTCCATCACAGCTATTGATAGATGCTCTGTAGAGAGGGAGAAAGAGGGAAACACTGACTTGAATAAGCACAGAGAAATATGCCAAGCTACAGCTCTGCTTATACTCAATACAGGGGGGTAAAAAAGATTTGTGACTATTTCTTCCAACCTTTGAGCTCCTCTTTTTACTCTTTGCAGCCCTACACTCCCATCCAGGGACTCTGGAGATAGGGAAACAAAGGCAATTACTCTGTCGTCTCCTTCCTCTAGATGCTGAGCAAGGGATCCTCTGTCTCTTTTTCTCTGTTTTTCTATGTTAGGATAAACCATCTGAGTGGTTTTCAGGAGTTAGACTGAAATGCCTTATTCCTCTGCCCCCTGTTCTTAGCTAGCCTGCAGTATCTGGGACAGCCAAGCTCATTTACACAATTTTTTATGCTCTTTCATGCCCAATGGTAATGGTAGAAAACTTAAGGAGTCTGTTAGAAAAGTACTAAAAAATGCTGAATTTACTTATTTTTCTTTCTTTCCCCAGTGTGGCTGTAATTTCAGTATACAAAATATGCATTAGTCTGAAAGCTAAATTTGACTAAAGTTTATAACTGGTAGAAGGTAGTTTCATACTTCATCTGTTGGGGATTTTTTTGGTTTGGGTTTTTTGTTTGTTTTTGTTGTTGGTTGGTTTGTGTTTTGTTTTTTTGTTTGGTTTTTTTGTCTCTACACTGGAAAAAAAAAACCAAACACAAACAATGAGTAAGGGATTTGAAGTAGGTGAAAATCTTTTTTAAACTTCAATGGGCAATAGATTAACCCCTACTGATCAAAGAATAAGCAACTGATATACTTTTTTTTTTTTTGGTCTTCTGTGTGAAACACTGTACTATGTAACAGACACACTGTAGGGCAAGAGGGAGAGATTGGTTAAGAATATCTCTTTGCATTCCTACTTATATTGACTATATAATATAATTTACTATATATTAATATATTTGGTGTACTAAGTACTTTGGTGTTTGGAAACTCTACCAATTCTGTGTGCAATACCTACAGGATATTGATGCAACTGCATTATTTTTAGGTGGCTGCTTAGCAGCAAAGATCCAGCCACATGAGAATAAAAAAAGAAATTATGAAAAAGGCAAGTTTGCAAACAGTTGGAATATACTAAAGCAAGCAATGATTCCTCTTTTATTTCCAGAGGGCACGCTTCTTAATTCCCATTTATGTTCAATAGGAAGCATGTTGTAATGGGAAGTAGTATTTTTGGTTTTGTAGTATTATGTGTCCCAGACCTTGTTGAAATCTAGATACAATCACCATTACAGGGGACTTAAATTGCAGGTGGCTTTTTAAGCTCCGTGTACGTGTTATTTAAATTTTGCTTATTTACTTGGAACGACTGGAACGAAATGGCTGCTTCATAGCTGCTTGCTTTTCCCACTAGGGCTTAAATAATAAGCATGAATAAAGCTATTCAGGAACTAGTTGTAACAACCTGATAGCAGAAATTATTTTTATATGTAGATAGAAAGATTTGTATTACAGCATAACACTTAGAAATAATAGAGATCATGAAGATAATAGAAAAACATGTGGAAGGAATTTATTTTTTTGTAGTCCAAATTATTGCCATGGTGAAAATCCTTTGGACACAGGCAGATCTGATATAGAAATTTCAGACTGCCACCTGCTTCTTGCTTTTAGATGATTGATAACTTGGGAATAACATCTTGGAAAATAAATCGTCTTAAGCAACTAAGGTAATGTCAAACCAGGCAACATTAAAAAGGTCTTTATTTTCTTACATATAATTGAAGAGGAATGCGAGAGATATTTATAACATTTTAAACTTAAGGCAGATCCTGATTTAAATTAATCAGGCAGGATATTATTGAAATATTTATTCTATTGACCAATTGATTTACATATGCTTGTCATCACAGTATTGACATCCATTTGGTAGACTGAAACTCAGTGTGGAGCTTAAATAAAAAAAATGGTTGGTCTTGACCAAAAATCAGGTACAGTCTATTACAAAATTGATTATGGGCCAGTGAAGAAACTCAAGGGTCAAGCAGAAATGTCACTTTGCTTTTCCTCTCAGCCCTTTGCAATGCTATATAGCTAGGGACCTGCTGCCTGGTGTCTGGTGTACAGCACATTTCTCTGATCCCAGGGGATTTTTACTTGATTGTGGCCACTGTCCTGGCCGAAAAAAAAATCATCCTAGTTCAGCTCTGCTTTGGGCATTGGATGCTGTGTGAAAGCAGATGAATGTGCAATGTAGTATTCGAGCAGTCTCTGCTCTTACAGTGGTCTTTAGGTCTCTACTTTTGGCTGACTGTCATGTAGTCAGTTGGATGATTTTTAATCTGAGCCAAGATAGCTGTTTTGATGAGATGCACTTTCTTCTGCAACATCACCTGCAGATCTGCCTCACCCTTCAAATACTTACATTTCATTATTATTTTGGCACCCTGGCAAAAAAAAAAAAAAAAAAATCATGGCTATCATAAGCAGCAGAAGGCAAATAGTGATTTAAACAGTTTGTATCTCAGAAAAACCTGGTTGGGATTTCATGGGACATGACTTTACCATTAGAATCTTACTGTATTTCAGAAACCTGCTGAAAACAGCGAGGTGAGATATCTCCCCATGAAAGGGCATCATGATCCTCTATTGCAGGGAAATATTAGGCAACCAAAATCTAATTAGCATTGTACATTTTGTTATTGTGTCAAGCACGGAAGGTTCCCAAGCACTTTTAAAATAAATAGAAAAAAAAAAGCAGAGATAAATGCAACTGAACTCTGTTAAATATCATCAACAGAGATCTGCTTTATTACTGGCAATTAAACAGTGAAAGTCAAAACACAAGCTATCATTATCACTCATTGATTAAAAACCAGTTAGAACATTGCAGTTCGAACTAACCTACCGCTTTGCTCGTTATGTGTTTCAGCATGAGCAACAGCACAATATTTCAGGAATAATTAGGAACACAGCATAAGCGATCAGCGCTAATGTTCTTGAATAAAATTGCCAAAGCAAATGATTATAGATCAGCCAAAAGATGCTATTTGAAGCCATCATCTTTTGTGACTATTTAATATCTTCATGATCATCTTTTTCTGAGCAAACCCAAATGAAGCTGAAGTCTTTTCAGTAATGACATCCTAAAATGTAGCAGAAGCCATGAACATAACTTTGTAAATGCTCCTTTTTTATTTTTTAAATGGCCACTAGCACTTGAGTTGCTCGGGCAATTTTTGTGTCTAGTCTCTGTTATAAAGGAGCTAATATCAAGATTTCTGATGTAGGGCAAGCTGGGAATGTCTTACTGTCAAATTACTGTTCTTTTCCACTCAAGTAAAAAATGACCTTTATCTGATCTAGTCTCAAATAAAATGACAGCATAAATAGCAAAACAAAACCCAACTGAAAGGAGAAAAAAAAAAAAAAAAAAGCCCCAAACAAAACCAAGCAGGATGCTAGGGCTGCACTGCTGTGGAGCAATGACCAAAAGGGAAGGTTTCATCAGCCTTGGCTGACGTGACCCTGGCAAGGCTCTGAGCCAGGGGTACAGGGAAGTGTTGCTGGCCATGGAAAAGTTGAGACAGCTACCACTATATCTTTAAAACAGTTTCTTTCCCCTTTTGATGCTGATGATTGACATCAATTCAATGCTATACTATTATAAACAGTCCAAAATACAGTTTTCTCCAGGTGTCCCTGTTAACCCTGCCTGAGGCACTCACTCGGGAGAAGAGCCTGTGGAGTGTGGGATGATATGGCACTTGGGGAAATTTTCATATGAATTATCCTCTTTTGTGTCTCACGCATATGGTTCCAGAGGGAAAACAGAACTAGAATTGCAGATATAAAAAGATCCTCTATCTCTGGTACCTGCTCAATGGCCAGTGCCGGTTAAACTGGTTGATATCTTGTTACCCTCTTAGCTACTTCCTTTTATCTCCACTTCCATTATTTGTTGCAATCTGGCAATTTTAAGAAACAGGAATGATTTATTAATGAAATGATTTCTATTTTCCTCCAGACTTTAAAAGCTGTCTTTCTGAACCAAGTCTTTGCCTATGTTATCAGAATTATTTCTCAAAACTCTTTCTTTTCAGCTGGGATTTACAAACAGCCAAATTCTGATTAATGCAAGATAGAGTGTGCCTCTGTGAGAAGTTGTCTATATTTAATATGTAGTATGAGATGTTTTCAAAAAAGCCTTCACCGAGCATTTGCTTCATGTTGTTGATAGAAGGCATCCCTCTATGCTACCCCATTTAATGCCTAGGGCACACTTTGGTATCTACCTTTGCCATTATTTCAGTTATACTGTGTTTTAAGAAGCTCTCAAAAAACAGTCTATGTAAGCCTTATGCTTTCTCCTCACCTAGAAACCTTACAGAAAGGACACTGAGTGAGGGCAGAAGAGCTGAGTCCAGGCTTAGGACCTCCCTATGTCTGTCTCAGTCCATTGAGCTCTCTGAAATTTTGTACAATTTCACTTCTTGGTCTGGAAACAGAAATAGAGATCAGGCAATCTCCAGACTGCATAGACTGATGGGAGCTTTAGTGGGGGGGCAATAATGAAATGCAGGGAAAACATTTCTTCTGTATTACTTGTCAGTCATTTTTTTTCTCTAATCCAAAAATCACAAAAATGCTGTAATTCTGCGGAAATCTTGCATGCTTGGATTGCGTATTTTTCCTGGCTACGGTAGGTACTGATAACAGGCTGCTAAATTACTGCTTAATAAATCACTAAATGAGTGCCATCTAAGATAACAGGGCATTAAATGACAACTATTCAGGGAAAAAGTAGAAGTGCAGAAAGAACTGCAAGAGGACTCTCTGCATAGAGGGGAAATTGGATTAGTCATCTCATCTGTGTCAGTGGTGAAATTCAAACTGAAGCAGATTTGATAAAAAGGAAAGCAGTCTGATGCTGAGATGTGCCAAAGGAAGAGCACTCAGTGCAGAAGCTCCTTCTCATCACAGTGAACTTGAGCAGGGAGTTTTTCAATCATGGGCATAATGTGAGAAGTAAAATGTAATCAATGCAAAAACAAAATAAAAGGTAAAGGTGAAATACAAAAAGCATTTAGTAATGTAAAGATTATATTATAAACAAAAAATAAATCCAAAGAAATAGAGTTGGAGGAGAATTTTAGGTTGTCAAGACAAAAGGCCAGGTGTTCCTTGAATTCAGGGTCTTGATCCCCTGATTTCAATAGGATTTAGGTATTTAAGCATCTGTCCTTCCCATAAGGGTGAGGACCTTGATCAAAACCAGTGGAAAGGCACCACAGAGGTCTGAGGACTGCTTTGTTTCAGTCCATACATCACAGTCTGGTGTCATCCATCTCCAGGAAAGCTTGTCCCAGAAGGCTGAGAACATATTTGCCTGACTTGTAGTAGTTGGAAAATTGTATCATCTTGACTGATACTTAATGTGTCCGCTGTGTAGTATCACCAGTAGAGTTATGACAGACCATCTGAAGGCCATATTTCTGGGGAATGACATAATCAATGATAGATACCACTCTAATTTAGGTAGGTTTAGAGTACGGAGTTTTAAAGGAAAGTAAGTAGGATATTGCATGTTTCCTCTCCTCAATAATTGGATCCAACTGAATTTACAACACATCGTCTCAGTGCATTTATTTTCTGCGTGCTCGTATTTTCACGGATCTATTATCTTGAAAACTATATGGACATTTTAGTAAAATGTCAGTGCAATATAACATTGTTATTTTATTATTTTGACTTGCAGAGAACATCCAGTTTTGGGCTGACAAAAGCTTTCTGTTTACAACTTAGCCCTATAAATTAACTGCATTTATGCACAGTGCAGCATTTTACATGTATCAGACTGTGATATAAAATCTGAATTAGTTATGTGTCCTTAAAATATGTGTGAATTTCAGATGATTTTTCAAATCACATGATTTAGATTTTTAGCCAAAACAGTAAAACCAAGTTATTTAAAGATGTAAAACACAAACCAGGCTGGATTCTATTCCTTGGATTTCATTCTTTTGCATACAAATGTTAGGTGCTTACCTTTTAAGTCAGTATTGATCTGTAAAACACAGTAACATTTAAAAAAAAATTAAGGACCTGGGCATTTAATTGGTGAAGGAAAAAAATCCAAATCTCCAGAATTTTAATCTGCAGCTATCTCCCTCTAGAGGTGTTAAAACATTGTGGACATGCAGGTTATTTATAAGAAAGCTTACCCAGCTCCTAAAGCTTTTCTTCTGTACATCTCTAGAACATCAATTTAAACATTGTTGTAGAAAGTCTTGAAAATAGATATGGAAACAAAAATGAACCTGGAATCCAGATAAACTTCATGTGGCTTCAGATTTTTATAAGGGGTCCTTACAATTTGTTATAAAAGGAAACCTCTAAGAGCGATAATAAAACTGGGTTTGTTGTTTGCTCTCTGTACTTTGAAATGTGTTTTCATAATATGATGTAGACACATTGGAGTGTGTCCAGGGGAGGGCCACCAAGATGATGAGGGGAATGGAGTATCTCTTCTATGAAGACAGGCTGAGGGAGTTTGGGCTGTTCAGCCTGGAGAAGAGAAGGCTCTAGGAGGACCTTATAGTGATCTTCCAGTACCTGAAGGGGGCAACGTGAAGGTGGGGGAAGGTCTGTTCAAAAGGGTTTGCAATGACAGGACAAGGAGCGATGGTTTTAAGCTGGGAAAGGACAGGTTTAGACTGGATATTAGGAAAAAGTTCTTTAATTAAAGGGTGACAGACACTGGAATGGGCTGCCCAGAGAGGTGGTGGAGGCCCCATCCCTGGAGTCATTCAAGGTCAGGCTTGATGGGGCTCTGAGCAACCTGCCCTAGGTAGAGATGTCCCTACCTGTGTAGGGAGGTTGGATCAGTTGACCTCTGGAGGTCCCTTCCAGCTTAAAACATTCTATGATAATATGGTTGTGTTCCTGGTCCCTAGATCTCACTGTGTGCTTTTAGTGTTATGTGATTATTGCTAGACTGTCTAAATAGCAGACATCACTGGACAGTAAGCCTTGCAAACCAGTGGCATCACTGGGGAAAAAAAAAAACCTATTGCAATTTGTGATCAGATTGATATGATATTAAGGAGATGTTTTTTGGTTTTTTTAGTTAAACCACCACACACAATTTGAAACCCTATCAAAAGGTATCTTCAGGAGAGGCTGGGGGTTAATTCAGTGAGGAAATAAATAAATAAATGTAGACTAATTAGAAGATGACAAGTTATAGCTGATAAGGTCACTTGTCAGGCAACTATGAATTCAGTATCTGTTGCATAAATGACTACATTTTCTCTGGCCTAGAGCAAACTGTGTCTGGCAAACCCACAAATGTTTATGAGAGATGCAGAGAAAACTCTTATTTCTACTACATACTGTGTAAAGCAGAATAAATCTAATTAGAAACAGTAGTTGGATGTACAATGTTATGTTCTGATTTAAGTTGCATTCTATCATGAGTGATGGCAGTAGTTTTAAACTAATATGACTGAAATATGCATCTGATTAATGCTCAACAAGACATAACTAGAGAATAACCCCTGTAGTTTTTTCACATTGCCTATATTGGTATACATTTAATTTTTTTTTATATAAGCTGTAGGAAAAGTAATCAATCATCAAAAACTCTTTGGCATAAGTGTATGAAGTGAGACCATATTAGAGGATGAAGAAATTGCATTCCATAAATCACTTTCGTGTTGGTGGGAAGGCCATCTAAGCACGTGAGTCAAAATTTGGACAGATTTTACTCTACAGTACAAAGAGTTATTTTCTGGGGTGAGTTCAGGCCACGGTCTATGAGATGAAGACAGTGGTGTGGTTTTGGAGGTGTGACAGCCTTAGGTATCTGTTGGAGCAATGAAACAATAAAAACCAAAACTGTCCAAGAGGCCACAGCAAAAGTGAAGCCAGTTCCAAAAGACAGTGTTGTCTGACTTTATAACATGCTTCTGTTCTCTCAAGACAGTTCCCCCAAATGGTAATGAGCTTTACATCTGCTTTTAAGGAAATACAGTGATAAACAATATACCCATATGTGAGACTAATGCACATAAATCTACCGTGCAACAAGGCTTTGTAGGGATGCTGATGTGCCTGATCCCTGACTGTCTGACAGTCTGTAAGAGACACAGCTACTGGTAGAGCTGGGAGGGGAGAGGAAAGAAAACCTCTCTTTCTGTGGTTGGATGAAAGAAAGGTGAAACTGCTAACAGAGAAGAGTCACCCTTTGCTTTTCAACCTCCTTTCCCGCTTCTTCTCTCACCTGCCCCTGAGAAGCCCTCTCCCTGGGCAGCATCAGCAGCAAAACAAGGGGCTCAGGGTGACATTTCCAGCAGGTGAGGTGTGACTTCATTCCACTCTGTGTATGTTTAACACCACCAATAGCAGCAGCTTTCTTGGTATTGTCTACTTAAACTGGAAATGCAGATAAATGAAGACACTGAAATCAAACTTTATGTAACTGGTGTGCATGTGAATGTGCAGAACAGCTCCAGCATCACAATGACAGTACAAACACTTGCTGCCTTTTTCCAATCCCCTAAAACAACTACAGAATGAAGCGCACAGAAATAAACAGTGTCTCTGATTCTCCTGAATCTATGTAAACTGTTTGCAAGGTGCAGAATATGTCGGATGTCTTATCACTAAATGGGAATCACACTTATGTCAGACGCACATCAATAAGCCCTGTTGCCATTAATGTGAGTTTTCACTGATGACTCAGCAACGACCTTTTTGTATCTTCTGTTTGTTTGGGAGTGAAAATGAATAATGTCCCCAGGCAAATAAGGAAGTGTTGTTGCTTATTCAGAGAAAATATTATCCTAGGAAATAGTAGGCTAGATCTCTTATAGACAATCATTCAACATTTTAAAGCTATGGTGAGTTTGCTGGCACCTGGAATAGTTGGATTACTTCAGTCATCTTTCAGTTTTCCCTCAAACCCCTCCTCCTTCTTTTGAGCCCACTTTGGAACCATCAAGTACAATTACTCCATTTCTAAGGACTTCCAGGGCTGCAGTGAAAGGTGCATTTGTCATGACAAAAATATTTTTGTCCGTGAGAACTTTTCATTCCTCCCAACGGCAGCTCACACCATGGCAAAGCTCACAGGAGTCTTGATTAAAAGACTTGACTTATGTAAGTAGAAATGAATGACTTACAGGTAATTATAGCAGGCTGAAAAGCAGGAACATGATGTTTGGAGCTAAATAATGTCACAGATAGTGCCTTAATTAGCAGCAAAAGTGATTCAGCAGAGTAATATTCTGATACCAATTCAATTGCTACAAATTATTAGTAACAATAAGCACAGAATAACCAAGATTCACTAACAAGGAGATGCAATATCTGTCAGAGGAAAAGGTAGTGCCCCTTTAATAAGGAGATTGTAATTAGAATAGAACAATAAAGAACATATTAATATAGAACAAAGGACAAAATACGGTGATATCACGCTACGCAGGAGAAAAAAATAAAAGAAAATATCGTTTTGCCAAAATTCTCAGGCTCTAAAGATCAAAGATATAAAAGCAAAAGCATAGAGATTAGGATTAAAATCTATATATTGCTGCAAACCGTGTAGGACTTCAGACAGCTTCCTCCTAAAGTTGCCCTGTGAGGACAAGGATTGTCAACTCCATTGCTCCAGGTTGAACTTGCACAAATAGAGGGAAGCAGAGGGACCCAGAGAAGTGGGGGCTGCATGCCTCCTGTGTGTCTGAAGCCCACCTCCACATTCAGAAGCTGTCCTCTTACTTGTCCCCTCTTAATTCCTGCAGGAGAAGCCATAGAGAGCCTTAGATCTCTCTGGGTGCTGATTTTTGTAAGTAGGCCATCAGCTAGAGTGAGTACTAACATAAATCCTAAAATGGTACATGTGGGGCTTGTTTCTTCAGTTCCTGAAACTATGTAATTCCATGAGAATTAAAAATCTTTTTTTCTTTTTTTTGAGTCCAATCCTAAAGTTCCATGGAATAATCCAGAAAAGGGGAGTTCTTCAGGTTGAAAAACAAATGGAAGGTAAATAAAAAGAATCTACTTGCATTATTACTTGAAAGTTCAGGACTATAACCTAGTCTCATGGAAAATGTGGACTTGGCCTGTGATTTTGACTGTATTTGGAGTTGATAGAACCCAAACTAGAAAAAACTATAGAATCTGAATATAATAAGGACCAATGAGAGGGCTGGTTTACAGATGCAATAGTTTCAGTGAAACAATGGTCCATCTCTGTCTCAAATGCCTGGCCCCACTAGACTAATCTGTCCATATTTTTCCCAAATTACAGACCAGCACGTGACCCAGAGCTGGCTTCCCATACACACCTCAGCAAGCAATTTTAGTGGTAATCATGAGAGTTTCTCTTCTAGATAGGGATGTGAGGCATTTTTTCATGACTATGAGGTTTATTTTTGTAATGTGGGCACGATAGCCACAGCCTAAATAATACTATATGGTTTCAAAGGACTCTGACAATGCAGGCACGTGTCAATGTTGATAATCATTTCAAAAGAAGATTTCGTCTATAAATGTTTTGGGGATTTTTTTGTTTGGTTGGTTTTGTCTGTTTGCGTTTTTTTGTTTGTTGGTTGGTTTTTGGTTTTGTTTTGTTTTGCTGCCAAGAGATTGGAGGAGAAAAGGAAGCAGATTTTTTGAAAACCCCAGTCACAGCAGTTGTGGTTGCAAGACTTCCCCAGGAATGTCAAGTAGGTACGAATGCAGTGAATTCCAAGAAGTTTTCAATGTTAATTTCTGCTCAACAAGGAACACACACACATAAACAGCGATCAATAGTCGCTAAATGAAAAAGAAGTAGCAAATCAATAACTAGAGACATTTTCTTTTCAAGCTTCTGCAAACAATGGAAGGGATGATCAGTCTGTGATTATGTGGAAGTAGCAGATATTGTTTCAGCTCTTAAAAGGCAGTGAGCAAGGGCTTCACCCGTGTCAGGTTGTGCAGATCTGCTGGATGGGCATATTAAACAGTATGCAAATGTGACCTGAGTTTCCATTTCTACATAAAGCAGATATAATAATTTTTTTAATTTTCCAAGTTCTGTTTCCTTCTCATTTTTACTCTCCACTTACATCACTTTTCCACTAGTGGAAAGTTACAATTGCTCCATTTCATGTAGGACATGCCCACCGTTCTCGCCATAATAAAATCTCAGTTTTCACATGCCAGTGCTTTAATTAAGGTGTTGGTTGTGAAGATAAGAAGAGAATGGGTTTGACTCTTAAACCCCAGGGGAATCCACGTTGGTAACTCTTTGATTACCTTAACCATATGTCCGATCAAGATGCAGCAACCTCAACCCTGAAATGAGAGATCTCAAATTCCTCCCTGTTATTTTAGCTTAAATTTCATAAACAAAGTGCCCTGTTCAAATGGTGACCTCTACAAAAATACTGTCTTCAAAGTTAACTTAAAGGGCAGCTTGTTATAGAAGTGAGAGATCAAACATTGGTTGTGGGCTTCTTTCTGAAGGTCTCTAGGTGTGATCGAAACCAACAAAGGACATTAGGGTCAGGGATGTAGTATCGTGCCATTTTAAGTTTAATTTTTTTATACTTAAGTTTTCTATTGCTTGGCAATAAAGTGAAAAATACTGTAACTGTTTAATCACCTGCTAATTTCGACTTCTTGGCAGTGATAATAAAATGCAATTGAATTTTTTTTTGAAGCTGTTGCAAACAAAAAATTTTAAAAATGAAAA
Source organism: Ceryle rudis (assembly GCA_033439905.1). Taxonomy (NCBI): domain Eukaryota; kingdom Metazoa; phylum Chordata; class Aves; order Coraciiformes; family Cerylidae; genus Ceryle; species Ceryle rudis. The sequence goes on from JAAGNO010024877.1 coordinate 20,642, forward strand.
GCAGAGTGACTTCTAAAGCACAAGGATGTTATTTTACAAAGTTAATAAGCCTTTCATAGAGAGATTAAATGACTTGATATGAAGCAGAAAGAAACTATGTAAAATTCACAGTGTAAGGAAAAAAAATACTCTTTTATTATTATTGTAAAGTAACCAACTGAAGAGATTAGGAAGTAGTAATTATTTAAGCCACCATAAAAATGGGTTAGACCTTTCAGACTAGAAAAGACTTATACACTAGAGCCATATAGGAAACATAAAACTCTAGTAATGACTTCCATGAATTCTAGTATGCTCCACTTAGCTTCAGGAACTGTAAATAACATCTTTCTGACAGCTAAATCAATGCAACCTAAAATCTGAAAGTGCACCCTCAAAGAAGCAACTGAGCTCTAACCTCTTCTTCACCATATGTCTGTGCACTCAAAGGGATTCTAAAGAGATGTTCTTCTTGGAAATGAAGTATAATAAGGAAGAGTCTTCTGTATTGTGAGTCTAGGTGATGTTTTATAGTATTAAATGATTATCATTCCCTATATCCAGGTATACTTGGGAAACAGGGTGGTGTTGCAGTTTTGCCCACTCAGAACAGTGACAGCTTCAAGGTGGGTTCATCTGACTAAAGTCAAAAGCTGCAAACCCTGCTCCATTCACTAAATACAATAGGTGAGGCTTTCACAAGCACTGAGCTTTGCCCTAATTCTTCCCTTTTCAAAGCAAGTGCTAGGACTGCCATTGCAAGCTGTGGAGGCATAAAAATACCAGTGTTGGGTCCTTCTCACCGTCACACCAGCTAATTGCTGCTGAGGTAGGTTGTCACTTCTTTATTGAAGTTATCATTGCCGCATTGTCATTTCTTTCTTCGAGCGCCTCATTATCATAGCAGCTGAAACCACAACGTGGTGGGAATATATCCCTCTCTGAATTGAGTAGTGAAGGGGAACAGTTACCTCTCACTCCATGTAACATCCTCCTGTTCAAGCAACCAGCAAGTGGGAGAGCCAAGAAATTGCTCACAGGCTTCCTGAGCCCCGATCCTCTTTATGATGAGAGGATTTGTCCTCTACCTTGCCTTGCACTGAGGACAGATTCACATTTCTCACATACTGGCTTATTTTGTCTTTTTTTTTTACCCTTGAGTTAGAAACAGTTTGTGGTTCTGATAAGAGAGAGGAAATGGAAGTAGTGAAATTGCTCATTCTCGTTCTTAAATTAAATATGGAGGGACCAGTTCTGTGTAAGCCCTTCCAGAAATGAACAGGGGCAGAGCAGCTCAGGCTCTGTGACTCACTCTCCAGTTTAAGGCAATATTTGGGATAATATTTTCCAAACGCAATGTCTGCAAAACTGAGTGATGGTTTAGAAAAACAACATATTTTCTCTTCCTGTTTGTGATGTTTTTTCCTCTGTCTGCATATGTTCTCACATCTTTTTTGATAATAGTATTTTTCCTGCTAATACAAAAAGTATTAGGTCCTGGGTTTGTATCTATGTGTGGCAGTTCCCACAGCACTAACTTTTAGCTGGGATGTCGCTGGTCTGTATCAGACCCAGAGAATTGATCTGTTACATGTAAAAGGAAAGCAAATGAGGTACCAGAGGAAGATGAGAATGAAGGTCACACCTGAGAAACCTTCTCTTCCATCTCTCTCTGTCTATATATTAGCCTGTGCCAGGGCCTTCAGGCACTGGAGAAGCAGGATTTTCCATTAGGAAAGTACCTCCCTGAGAATACATCTTCCATCAGCATTGGGGGCAGTCAGAGCAGGATCTCCTAGAGCCATTCCAACTGGGTAAGAAGAAGACTGAAGCTGTGTTGTAATTACCAAAATCTTTATGAAGTGTTTCTAAAAACAGAAATCAGGTAAAGCCTGTTAACATCAAATCAAATTAACTACGTCATTTCGTAGTGCATCCTCTCTGAATGCAGCCACAGTCCTTCTCCCTGCATCTTGCCAAAGGCCAAAATATGTCTCTGAAACGGCAGGGAAAGGGCTGCCTGACTCTCTGTGGCTCACCACTGCTCTTTCACCTACCCCATCACTGCATCTTCAGGGCATTAGGTGCTCCCTTTTGCTGGCTTTGTTGTACCAGAGAAGTGTGTGCTTGTTCACTGATGTTGGGAAATGAGCTGAACCACTTGGCACCCATAGAATGGAAACAAAGGGCTTTCTTTAAATGTCATTCCTCAGCCTCCCGGAGAAGGTCACAGCAGTACCAGTCATCCTCTCCTGCTAGATGCTTGGAAGTCATTTACAGAAATGCAGCTTTCAGGGTCACTGTTTCCCAAAGTCATGAAAACTTCTGTGTTGTCCAAGGGAGACCTAATTATTATCATTCTCTGACTCATCAGCAGGTCTCTGAATGCCTCTGGTTGTTCAGAGAAGACTTAACATTTCCGGGCCGGACTAGTTCATCTCCACAGTTCGCTGTTAGAAATAGCAAAGATGTCACTTGTCTTAAAATATATGATCTGCTGTTCCATTCCTAAAGGTGCTGTTATGCTAACAATAAATCTGCAAGAGACTGCAGACAGAGTGTGGGATGTGATGTATTCAATATTCATCATGCTGTGACCCAAAGGAGTATCAGGACGCTTTGCATCATGAAACTTCTCTCTGTAATTTAGCAGTTTCAAAATGATGGGCCAAAATACGGCCCAGGAGGTTGCAGTTGCATCTTCAGTTGAATTTAAGCCAATAAGCCAAAGGACTGTGTGAAAACACAGTTAATGCCTGATTTCCAAAGTGAAGGTTCAGACTGACTGGTCTGGCTTTTAGTATTTGTATTGTTCATAGCTAATGTCAAGAGCCTAATAGCTTTTTCTGACATTTGAACACTTTATGGTTCATATCAGCTTCTCAAAATTCTGTCTAGATCTTCAATCCAGAAAGTGAGTGTTCTTTCTTAACATGTTAATACCAAGCAATGTTTAAATTGCAACACTAGTGTAAGAAGATGGTTTTTGTGCGTCCTTATAACAAGTATACAGAATTTAAAGTAATGATCTTTGAGTTTATCACCCTTCTTGCCTCTGGTGCTCTGCTTGGATCAGATTATCTCATTTGAATAGCAATGGGTTATGAAAAAAAAAAAGGTCTAATCTGTTCCCTCACTGTGTCACTGTGCTTGCATATATTACTTTATTTTACTTTATCCCCTCCGGCACTTGCAAGAAACCCCCAAAGACCCTTGTTGAGTTACATAAAAAAGCTCTGCTGGAAAATAAGGGTTGAAGGGAATATTACTCTTTCCATGATCTTTCCATATAGAGAGTAGTTTGATTTTTGAGTAATCGAATTACCATTTTGGGAGGGCAATAATATCTAGCTCTGCTGTACAGCACATTTAATCCTTAGATTTAAGATTCATTTATAGGTCAATATCATTTTCATTCTACATGTCTGGTAGAACTGAGGTAGAAAGCAGTGACCAATGTCCTCTAACAACCTGAATTACCTTTCAAGCCCCAGCCCACAAGTCTGCTCTGCTCAGCATCCTGACTAGTTCCTAATATTCCCATTCAGTTCTATTATTCTTAAATTGATGTGAACCATCCATCTGATAAATCAAAGACGTTTTACCCATAACCACAGGTTTGACTATTACCATCAAGCATATTTCAGAATGTCATGTAGTGAAAATCAGCATAGCTCCACTAAAATCAATGGAGTTAATTTATACCCAGGTATAAATGAACTTATCTCTGTGAAGTCAGTGGGAGCCTTTGCTGTTCCTTTAATTGACAGCAGGATCAGGACAAAGGTGTCGTTGTGATCTACTTTTGTTGCCTGGGAATATGGAACGTTTAAATTTCTGTCTAATGTTAGGACCTCAGAAAATTGAACATGTTAATGTAAAAGTGAGCTCCTAGTAGCTTTTAACTCAGCTGGCCCAGGACACTGGTCTCATTAAAAGATGATCCTCTAGCAAGAAAGATGAAGATGACAAAAAGTTTCCAAAAGGAAAGCTTTGTGGAAAGAAATGAAGGAAAAGGCTATATTTGGAATTACAAAACACAGGTATAGAAGTATCTTGTCCATTACCAAGCTGTGCTGCTTCTCCAGTGACTCATATTCCAGGATCACCATCTATTTCACCATGGTAAAAGCAATCAAGAATTTACAGGGGAATCCTGTACTCTATAAGATTGGTCCAAATCCTTCACTTAGACTTGTAAAGAAGGAAATGATCTGTGAGAAATACCCAAGAGGGCTGGTAGATGCCGTGGAAGTGCAGTGGGCAGTTTGAGGGACAACTGGAGACCTAATCAGGTTGTTGTTGTGTTTTAGTTCAGCATGTCTGGGCCGCTTGAAATCTCTACAAATATATTAATATGAAGTCCTTAACATGTTGGCAGTTTGTTACTGAAATAGGCTCTTAGTCTGGATTTTAACAGCAAGTCTGATGCTGAGGTTTACATTTTCACCTGGAATCTATTAGATAAAATATTATTTAGTTTAAATCATATTTTAAAATATTACTGAAGTCTGCACTCTTCTTCTGTTTCTTCATTTCAAAGAGCAGCTGACTCAGGCACTACATAATTAATTTAAGTATCATTTGAGGTTACTTTAATACAATTTCCTCATAAGTACACGGGGAACATCCCACCTATTTAGAGTTCAATACATTAATTGTAGACAAAAGCCAGTTGTCATGGTTTCTATTACAGACAAGTGTGAAGGGTCAGTTCATCCCCAAATTCATTATAACCTCAAAGAGTTCGGTTACCATTTTGTGTCTGTTTTTAGATGAGTCTGTAATGAGTCACGTGAGTTAATCCCATTTATATGGTTTTATGAAGCAGGATTGTCAAGTTAAATGCTTTGAATTAGAAGAAAGGTTCAAAAAAGGAATGAGCTCAGAATACCAAACCCTCACTGTGGCCAATGCCCAGCCAGGCAGAAAAGGACATTTTACTTTGCAATATGTTAGCAACCTGTTGATGTTTTAATTAAGCACAAAGGATGTTCAAGAGAGGGAATGGGGAAAGCCGTCCTGCTTCCTCCGACCACACTCTGTCCCTCTGAACACAACCTGAGGTCTGACAGGTTGCCCAGCACTTGGTTGAGTGAGGATCTATCATCATGCTGACTGGAGACAAAGAAGGAGCAGTTGCATTTACTTTAGGCATAAAGCAAGACTTTCTTTCATTTTGGTGTTTTTGTTTTGATAGTCCTTACGATTCTTACCCGTTTTGACCTTTACAAATGAATGCTTTTATTTGAAGTTAAGTGAAATGTGATTTAAAGACATTTTACTACTGTGGAGGCATTTGAAGGCTCTGATATTAAGCGGGGAATCTAAACCATCCATGCAACAGTCCCATACACCTCACCAAACTGTTCTGGTTTTTAATCCACTTCCATTTGCTGTCTGGGGTTATGCTGTGGCTGAGAAATGTTGTTCACGTGCACGCTGTTCGCCAAGTTACAATGGTACTTTTTTTCTCAGTGTTAGTTTAGAATATTTTCAAAAGCTATTACCTGAAGTACAGTTTTCTCATGATCCTGAGACATGTTTTCCTGGTTCAAAGGCAGCACCTTGTGTTGCATAAAATTAAAGCATGTCCTAATGAAAAGCTCCTTAGTCACTAGTTCATGCGAATAAATACTGTTAGTTTTGGTAATTGCTTCTCCTTTCTAGAAGAATTATGATACTTATATAGATTTATCAATCACAAACACTAATAGTGGAACATTTTACCTGTGCTGCAGCTCATGAATGGCAGCAGACTTATTAGTTTCCATAGCAACACCATCTCCAATTTCCAAGGTCAAAAATTCCTCCCATCCAATCAGTGGAAAGTAAAGTGTGTCTTCCTGTGACTATCTTGATATTCTGTAAAAACAGGAAGAGATATTGGGTGATTAAAGTACAGATTTGAAATAAATACCCAAATTTTCCCTGTGTAGATTATGCTTTACTGCAGCATTTGAACACTCGGACACTAAAAATGCAATAAATAGTCTAGATAGGATCATCCCAGCACAAAAATCACTCCCCAGTGCCACAAAACTGGAAATGAGATCGATGAAAAGCATAAGCGAAGTTTGAGACCCATCCATCCACTCCACATGGCATAGAGAACACTTGCATGGGAGTGAGTATCTAGAAAATCTGCCTGTGGTCCACTTGCCAAACACCGCTGGGTTAGAAGAAAGGGCATTTGCAAAAATGTCCTCTTCTTGACTCCTACATGTACATCACACTTTGTGATATCTATTTTAATGCAAGTATCATAGATCATAGAATGGTTTGGGATGGGTTTAAGGTTTGACCTTAAAGATCATCTAGTTGCAACCCCCCTGCCATGGGCAGGGAGACCTCTCACTAGACCAGGTTGCTCAAAGTGGTCTCTTCTTGCCCTGTATTAGTCCAGCTTCTGATCCCAGTAAGGATCCTTTGGTGAACACATTGTAACGTCAGCAGTTACGGATGCAAAATGGTAGATATCTTAGAGGAGGAGAGGGCAAAACAATGTCATATGTACAGTATGTAAGAAAAACCTCAGTCAAATGTTTTTATGCTAAGGTTTATTCTTCAGAAATGAAACACCCGTAAGGATTTACATAACAATTTGCTTTTATTTCCTTTGACATTTCAGTCAAGATATGATGAATTTAACCAGGAAAAAAAGTATCTTGCTTGGCCTATACTCCCAAAGGGCAAACTAGTAATTTACTTTTGGGAATCAGTTCATAAAACAGCTGAAACCAGAAATCACTTAATAAAATGGGTTTATAAAAACATAAAATCATTGTAAACCTTTTAAGTGCTGAAAATTTTCCACTGAGAAATTACATTTATGATCCACATTTACAGAGCCATAGTCTCTTCTCACTTGCCTCATTTTTCATACCAGTGTGAAAAGATATCATACAGAGTTGCTTATTGTTGGCACGAGTGAGAGATGGTTTTTAGGAAGTTAAGCAATTCAACTCTTTTGGAAGTCATCCCACTTTTACAGTGGACCCAATTCTGTTTATAGTGTTTTTTTTTATAAAATTCACCTAAGAATTGTAGGTGGTCTCAGGAGAAACACACCAAAACCTGGTGCACCGTTGCTAGTTGCCATTTGAGGTGGGAAATGATCAAACCTCAACATGCTTCTAAGTTTTCAAAAAAAAGGATGTAAAAAGTAGAGTTTCTTTGAACCTTATGTGAGGTCCTACTTCACACATGTCTGGGGTCTACTGAAGCACTTCTGTGCCATTGAAATGTATATATGGCTTGAGCTGTTTAAAAAAATGGGAAGTTTTCATAATTCTGTCAAAGTGGAAAAAGAGAAAAAGGAGGTGGATGGTAGCTTTATATATCAATCCTGCCCTAAGCAACAGTAACTTCACCTAAATAAATAAATATTTGGCTACCATACCTCAAAGACCTACAGTGATCTAAGTCTTCCCACAACTTCCTGAGGAAACCTTGACAATGTTGGTTTAAAAGTTGTTCCTGACATTGGGTAGGAAGGCCTTTATTTGTCCACTATCAATGGTCATGGACATTTTTCTCTATACCTTTTGCACGCCTGAAGAATATTATTAAGTTTTATATTAGTGGATTCTTGTTTTGTTTTCCCTAAGTCATTGTTTTATCATTTCATTTTTATTTCTCTTCTGGATTCTTTCAGCATAGCTGACATTTACCCTGCAAGCACACTGCCCAGGGCTGGGCACTGTCCTCCAGCTGAGGCAGAGAGATCACAAACAGACACTTGCTACCTACACATTCCCGAATGAGTATGGCAATGCTTTTATTTTATACTTACATTCAATTCAGGTTCCACTATAACCTCTTCTTTAAACCCTACTGAAGGTATGCATTGATTTTTTTTCTACCTAAGTGTGAAACCTTGTACTTTTCCTTATTGAACTGCATCATATTTATTTCACAGCCTTTCTCTTGTTTGTCAATATTTGTCTTGAAGCTGGTGTACACATCTCTGCTATTTAAGACCAAAAAAAAAAATTTTTATTCTTGTCCTCCTAAACAGAATGCAGCCTTTCAGATTAAAAAGTTAGAGTTTTAATTACTTACTAAGATTTCATGTTAATTCCTCCTATATTAATTTTGTGGCTTTGATGTCCTGCCTTCCCCTCTGTACCAGTTTTACCTTTTTTTCTAACTTCAGGTTAGCAGGAGGGATCTGTTTTCTGCAGGAAGATTCCCCAAACAACCACGACCTGTGCATCCAGCAACAGCACTGGGTGAGGAGGCTCAAACTGCTCATTAACTGACAAAGATGCTTGCTGGGTGCCCATGTTCTCTGTTAGTATCAGTAGATAACCAGTGTTTGTCTGTGGTTTATCCTCTTTAGATGAAGTTATTGCAGTGAATTTTGTGCATTGCCACGGATTTCCTTGGCATGTCTCTTTGCATTCACCTCCTGTGCTGGGCATTTTTCTGTGGCTATTTTTCTTGACACGAACAGAGAGCATTTCCCAGTGCTGCCTACTTTGGTCCCACCCAACTCCCTTTCCTAAATATCTCTCCAACATGTTCTGTTTCTGGTCATTACACGTTTGGCGTGTGAGTTATTTTGTGCACATCACCTGGAATCCCTTTTAAATGTGTAAGAGTTGCCAAAGGCAATTATGGCAAAAAGGAATAAGCACTTAAACCCTCCAGTGTTACGCACATGCTTCCCAGGGGGAATATTCTGAATAGCAAAAAAATCACCAATAAAAGCCAATTAACTGATCAGATCCATCCTTTTCCAAGATACGTGCCCTTTCCTGCAAGGACAGATCCTTCTGAAAAACTCCCTTCTTTCTATTCTCCTCTCATTGAGTTGTGCGTGAGCCTTTTGAAACCAAGAAGCGAGTACCTGCTGCTGCCAATATCCAGAATATATACCCAAAGCTTTTTGTATTCATATAAAGTATTGATCAATCCTCAGAATTGTAATTCTCCTGCTTCTATGATTGCAAATTATGGGGCATTATTGTAAAAATATATATACACACACACACACATTTCCTTTAAGTAACCCAACTGTTTTACTTATTTCACTCTGACAAACTCAAGGACCTAACTGGCAAGCAGGCACTTAATATTTTTTACAACGTCTTTCCAACAGCAGCTACCATGGGATTATTTACTGTCAAAGTAAATCAAGAATAAATGAAAAAACTGAAATATTTATAGCATAAGAAAAATCTGGTTCAGACTAGAAATCCCGGACTGGCATTAAATCAAGAAATGTAACAAGATAAATTGTACCATCACACTCTTTGTTTTCTGGATGTAACACTATCACTTATTCTAATTGTTATGCCACAGTTAGAACAGTCCGTCTCGATAGATAGATAGATGAAAAACAAAGTATGTTAAATATGATCATGGGGGAAACATTACATTTTCCCCTAAAAATACTGATTGCATGTCCATTTGTCAATGGTATGTAATATATACAAATATGTTTGTTACCAAAGTAGTCAGCATCATTTTTTGTGGTTTTCCCATTATAGAAAACAAATCCATAGGAAAGGACTCGATCCTCAGATATCTTTAGCTGTCATTTTTAATTCCTAGCTGTGGAGGAAGGAAAGATACCTATTCCTGAGAGATCCAAATGTGAGGTGTGGGACATACAGGGGTGTATCTGAGATGAATAGATAGAAATGCTGTGGTGGAAAAAAGGTGGCTGAGAAGAGTCGGGGGAAGTACACTGGTCAGCTATGGCTCTGCATGCAGCACAGCACCAAGCTTCTCACTGCAAATACTCTGGGTAATTTTCCACCTAAGCATAAGGAAAAATTTATTTCCTGTGAGGATGGTAGGCCCTGGACCTGGCTGCCCAAAGAGGCTGTGGAGTCTCCTTCTCTGGAGAGATTCCCAACCCGCCTGGACATTGCGATCCTGGGCCCCCTGCTCTAGGTGACCCTGCAACAGATGATCTCCAGAGGTCCTTTCCAACCCTCACCATTCTGTCTCTCTGTAATACTACTGGAGAGAAAGCGCACAAAAGTATTGCTGTCATCACACATTTCTGGATATATGGAATATTGAAAATTTCAGTCCAAACACGGGCTGTGGGTAGATGCATCGACTTAGTGGCATTGCACTTAGAATGGAGGGGAAGGGTTTTTTGTCGTGTGTCTGAAGCTTGCAGTTGCATTGCTGTTTGCCCTTGGCAATGGACTTTAAAAGGAGATACGCTATAGATTCGTCTATTAATTAAAATGGCCTGACGTATACTTAGTGTATTAACATAAGTGCCAATATTTTGTTCTTTATTGAGCCGAGGCTCAAGCCAGCACTCGTGCTTTAGGTTTTGAGACCTATACTTTCTTCAACTGCTTATTTTTTCGGGTAGCAAAACACTTACAAGATCAAGTCTGTGACAAAGGAGAAAATGCACTTCTAGTGTCATCTGAGTTTTCATGAAAATATACAACATCTCACATTTCTGCCACAACTGTCTGTTAGTTTTGTAGAAGCAAGAAGGAGCCGGTTCAGGTGGCGAACTGACATCTTGCTGAGGTAAATGTTGTCAGGCAGTGGGAATGATGAGATTTTGCTCTTAGCTAAATTCAAGCAAATTGACACTTTTACCCATGGCAAAATGTAGCTATGTTTGCAGAAACAGCAACTTTTTTTGACCTGGTGAAAGAAGCAACATTTAACAACAGGGATGTGGGGCTAAATTCCACACTGGTGCTGGCAGAGGAGCTTCCCTCCAGGGCTGGTATGTGGTGTAACTACCTATAGAAAGAGATCTGTTGAATGCATATAGGAGGAAAGGAATAAAAATGTGAGTAGAAGAGGCTATAATCCAGGGAGTCCATGCATAGCTTTTTTATTCTGCAGCCTCAGCTTTCCCTCCCACCAGCTTCCACACATCTATATTATCTTTTGAATTTGGCCTTACATACTTTTATATTCGTCTGCCAGGAAATAAGCCGAGTCCGTCCCAGCTAGGCTTGCATTCTTGGCACACCACTGCTCCTGATCTCTATATTGTCTCCTGAGCACCTGATTTGAAGGCATCTAATGTGAATTTTCTCATGAATGCCAATGATATACAGCTACATTTTTCTTTTCAAACTTTTTATCCCTCAGGCGCTTTCTGCACTCAAACTATTTTCCAGATATCCATAACAGACTGAATAGCAAATACCTGTAACTACCAGAGCAGAAGCAGAAGCGACTGGTTTTACAGTCTCCAGCAAGATTTACCTGTGCTGTTGTAGCACTGAGTGCTTATTTAAAATTATTGAACCAGATTTCGAAGGAGGAAAGTACCTCGTGTTATTTAACTAGGGTTTCCAATACTGATCACTCCTATTTTTCCTTTTTCATAAAAGAACTTGGATTTTCATTTGCTTTTCACTCCTGACTGCTATTGCTTACTTTTCTAGGGAAGCAGAAAATATTATAGCTTATTTGCAATTCAAATTCAGTACATAAAGCCTTCGGGGAAGGTTTAAATCTTGTGTTTTCAAAACATTTTCCTAAATCCTAACAGCTCTCTGCGTTTCAGCTGACATTGGGTCTCATATATGTTGTAACGTTATGGATGCTTTTGTTTCTTAAAATCCCTGCGTTAAGGCACCTTACTGGCATATGAGGAGTAATGGGCTGGACTCAGCTTTGGTGTCTATGATGAGACCTCACTCAGCTTCCCAGATGGATTTCCCAGTATTGAAGTAAGCAGACATGAAGGCTATAGTTGGCTTACTAAATAATAATGACATGCTGGTGGTCCTATGACATCTAGGGACAAGGCAAAAGGCTTGGGCTGAGCAAGCTGCTGAACAAACAGGATGCACCATCCCCACATCAGATGAACTTACTCATTTTCACATGATGAAGGAGCCTTCTGAGGATTCACACCCCTCAGCTACAAGGATGGGCTGAGAGAGTTGGAGTAGCTCAACCCAGAGAAGAGAAGGCTCCAAGGTGACCTTAAAATGGCCTTTCAGTACTTAAAGGGGGCCTGTAAGAAAGCTGGAAACGGACTTTTTATAAAAGCATGTCGTGAAAGAACAAGAGTTGATGGCATTAAACTGAAAGAGAATAAATTTAGAAATGCAAAAAGAAAAAGTTCTTTGCTCTGAGGTGGTGAGGCACTGGAACAGGTTGCCAGGGAAGTTGTGGATGCTCCATCACTGGATGTGTTCGAGGGCAGTTTGGATGAGGCTTTGAGCAACCTGGTCTGGTGGGAGGTGTCCCTGCCCATGGCAGGGGGGTTGGAACTTAGATGATCTTTAAGGTCCCTCCCAACCTAAACCATTCTGTGATTCTAACAGTCAAGTACAAAACACGACAGAATTCCCATGTCTTAAAAATCATTTTGATTTTTTTTTTAACATGGTTTTATTTTCATAGCAACAATTACTGAGCTTAAGCTAGAGAGCTGAAACAGAAACACTCCTCTCCAATCACTGCACTGCAGAACATCCCCGAGTGCTTTGTGTGCAGTCAGCGTCTCACCAGCATTACTATTGCAGTGCCCTGGGAAGGTATTAGTGAGTGACACAGTTTCACCAGCATGCCATGAAGAGATGCACTGGTTTAATACAATAGCAGAAACATCTGTGAGGGCATCCACAACTGTAAGTAACCGTGTCTCGCTAGGAAAGAGGCAATGAGAAAATTCGCTGTATTTAACCCAAACATAAAGACTGGAAGATATAAACCCCAGTGTGTTTCGTTGTTGACAAATCAGCATAAAAATGTCTTTCAACAGTAAACTGCTTAAGTCATAATGACTATAACTGTTGTAATACAATCACAGCCCTTGTGCTTAACCAAGCCTTAGGAAAGCACAGTAAAGGTGCAGTTATCTCACACGAACCATGTCGTTTGGAGCTTATTTACTAGTACTTTGATTTTTTTTTTTCCCAGTTTATACACGGTGTGCAATGCCAGTAATCATTCTGAGAGGGCTGTCTCATGGGCAATATAAAAATTTGCTTCACATATTCACATTGCTCACGTTCCAACATGGTAGTGTTTTCTTGTAACTGAGGAGATGTAGACATATTAGCTTTTTATTTATGTATGTGTCTATATGTATGTGAGTCTGTGTATATATACAGAGTATAAACAAAGGTATAATTTGATTCAATCACCTAACCGTTGGGGTTTTTTCCTGACATACAAAGTTATGGTGATATTTCTGCTCTTTGCGGCGATCCATATGATAAATAAGGGCAGAAATATCTCATTGTGATGTAGTGGGATAAAACTGGCACAGAAGCTGGTTTTGTTTGAAGAGTATTTTTCTATTCATTATTCATTGTGAATTCTTTACTATCCATTATAAAATCTGGCTGGTCTACTGGTCTCTTACTCTGAGATGCATGGAGCAAGGATATTAATCAGTGTGGGACACATTAGGGTGCCCTTGTACAGCCTGTACACTGCACTTTGGGGTATGTCCCCACACTTGCAGCTTTTTGAGGAGCAGCACTGAGCTGTGCCAAGGCTTGGCTTCAGTCCAGACCCATAGACACATCTCTTCATGTACATGCTAAAACTAAACTCTGCAACCAATTCAGGTTGATGCTGCCCAGAATGGTAAGTGGCATTCAAGCAAACTGCAACCACAGGCCCTGAATTCATTAGAAATCAAATCCCAATGATTGTGTTCCTCTTCGTAACACCTCTTCCGTGATTTCTGTGTCCACTCACCATGCCTGGCTTTGTACACAAACATATTATGACCCAAGTCAATAGAAGAAAACGTATAGTTACAAAGTCAATATGTCAGTTTGTAGTAATTTCTATTCTGTAGTCTCTATCACATGGAGGATTATCTTTTGGAACATCATTTATATGTAAGACTGCCCAAAATTCAGGCTGGTATAAAATATGTATCAATTAAGCGAGGCACATCACTGCATGTGTCTCAAACTATATAGTGATTTACTGAATTTTTTAGGTAGTCACCCCATTTTACCCTATGTAATGTAAAAAGCGAATGTATCAGTTTCAGTAGTTTAGAAATATGTTGTGAACATTAGAATTCATTACTGATATTCCTGGAGGCAGCAGCAAGGATCAGCATCCGTTTACAGTGAGTAAGCTCCTCAACTTTAAGATCCTGATATCAAGAAAACACAAAGTCTCAAACCCTACTACAGTTGTGCTTCAGGTTCAGCTATGCGTGTCTCAGTGCTCTGTTCTCTGTTCCTAGCAGAAATTATCACTTCTGATTTCAGGAAAATGTGTTTTCTACATTAAATTTGCAGCTGGGATAAGCATAGGTGCCTTTGACAGTGGATTTCTAGCCTGCAACTCTTTTCATAAACTAAACAGAAGTGAGGCAGAAGTAGAATGAGGCAAAGTAGAGTAATAATTTATCTTATGTTGTTTGATAGAAAGGAAAACGTCAGCCACAAAAGCTTCCTGGGGTAAAATGGATAATGTTAAAGAAAGATTTGCAGCAGTGATAGTAGCATTTAGCAATGACTTCCACGTTTCCTCCAGCTGAGGGAAGGCAAAACTAATTCAAGCTTAGGAGTTTCTGTAGGCGATGTGTAAGGTGGTTCACCAAAAGATTATGTGTTGTTGACCTGCCATCTCTTTGCATTTGCAGATACACAGGTCCTGGAGGCAGGCTGGAAGAATTAACCTGGTATGCAATTTTCTGTTTCATTTCCCTTTTTGTTTGCAGTTGAAGTCTTCCATTGTATGAAGACAGAAAAAGGCAAATTTATTATCTGTTACTACACTTGAGAATATGTTGAGTCCTTGGCCCACTTGTGTAACCCAGTCACAGCCTAACTCCAGATGGAGTAGAGACCCAAGTAGTCCCTGACCTTTCACAGAGATTTTTATATTGAAGGAGAGCTGAGATCTTGGACTGACCTACACATGCTTCAGGTGTTGCCTATACTGGCTGTGGCCTTCCTCACGATCTTCTTCAAGATCTAATGCTACCTGAGTTCAAGCACAACGCTTAGATCAGCTAAACCCTTTTCCCTCTTATCAGCACAGAGGTGATAGGCCTCTTGCCCTTTTAGTTTCATCCCTTTCCATGCCTCTGTACCAGCACTAGGAGTGTCACCTGCCAGCAAAATGTATAGAGGAAAAGTAGAAACAGTAACAGTTGTTAAACATGTAAATAATATTGCATATGCTAAAGCAGTGTTCTCACCAGAACTGCCTAAAGTCCAGATTCTCACGTAGCACCTGCTAATCCAAATACTTAGACATGCGCAGAAAGGTGTTAACATCTACTACAATGTGATGGCAACTTCACCCATACACTACCTTTATATAAGGGCTTGTGTTTTGATTTCAATACTCCTGAGTGATTCCATTTACTTTTCCTGGTGCAGAACTTTCCAGCTCTGTCAAATAACTAACAGCATTGCAAGGGCCAAACACAAGAGCTCTATGTATTCTTCTAAAGTAACACTGCCCTGCCCTCATTTGATCTCTACATGTGTGGGAATGGACATCCAAACACTTGTATGAAACCTGTCCTGCAAGTTTTGATGAGATGAAAAACTTCAGCATAGTCTTCAGAGGTTTCTGCAACAATTCCCTTGCGAATTAGAGGTCAGAAGTTTTCATCAGGTAGGTAATTTCCAACAACAGGAAGATTCTCTATTAGTCACTCAATATCCTCTACAGTAATTACTGAGCAAACATTGAGATAGAAAAGATCCGATCAAAAGGCTTGAAAGGTTCGGCTGACGTGTAAGCGTGGATCAACTTTCAATTCAATCCATTATGAAATACATTTTCTGAAGGGGTCTGAAAGTGTTATGTTTACCAAACCTGACAGTGTAACCTGTAAACTAATTATCCCATTTCTTTTAATGTGTTCACAAATACTGGAGCTGAACGTCTAGCTGGTACCCTAATACTGAGGCAGAAGAGCACACATTATTCTTCACAGATGAAAAATTTAATATCTACTTCATATCTATGAGTAAAAGCTTAAGAACTCTAGAAAGCAGCCTTCCAAATATTATCAGTGTAATAACGATGAAAAAAAAAAAATTATTCTATTCCAACTGAAGTTAGTAGCAAAATTCCCATTTCTTCAGTAAAATAGGATCAAAATTAGAATGTCATCAAAAGATACTGTGCAGGTTTCTTCAAGGATGTTAATAAAGGAGCTGCTGATAAACCTTTACAATAGTATCTTGAAGACTTCACCTCTTTCAAGATCTCCTGCAGTGGTTGTTTGAATATGAGCCTTATATCACAGAAACGCTTTAATTTCTGCCACCGTTAAGTCTGCTATTCAGTGTTTTCATTTTAATCTCTTGCTTGCTTCATATTTACTATCCCAGATCTTTTTATTAAAATCCATATTAAGGGTATTGTGATATCTTTATGGTGCTCACCTTTCAAACAACATGATATCCTTAGTAACAAAGCTTTTGCTTCTGCCTTTCTTATACATCTATACCCCCAGCTGGTGGCCGTGGAGGGAATCACGGTGCACAGAGGGACTGATGCAGTCTTAGGTCACCTCCCTTGGAACCCTCCACTCCAGCCAGGGTTGAACTGCTGTGTTTCTCGGAAGCCTAATAACAAGCCTCTATCCTTCTCAGCAAGAGACCCCCAATGGATGCCTTTACCTGGCACCCATTCATGGAGCTAATGGATGAGGGGATTTCCCAGCGATGGCTCACAAATCTCATTCGACCAGCCTGCAGCAGGAATTTACCACTTACTGAGAGAGACCCTCATTTTATTTTGTTCTTGGCTTGTTGATGTATTATATATTTACCAGCAGAGAATCTCATTTGTGGTTTATTGCTCTAACATCTGCAATGATCTCTCTCTTTCTTATTTCACTGTGGCTCATCGTTTGTTATTCCTCCCAATTACAGCCAGGCAGCTTCAAAAGCTGGGCTCCCAAACCCAGCACGGGCACCAGTCACTTGTCATCACACCACCTGTTTAGCAGCTTCTCCTACTTAAAAAAATACTGTTGTGACCAGTTTATTAAGAAACTATTTATTTTCATATCCTCTCTTCTGGAGGAGAAAGGGGAGGAGAGATGAGCTTTGCATGCAAAGCGTGTCAGGTATGAAAGCAAGCAGGACATAACATGTGCTGTGAGGGGCATTGAGTGGGTACTAAACATGACACTTGAATTAGGTGGTGCATCAGAATCCCCTGTCTGCTTCCTGGACTCCCTTACATGGTGACAAGTTATCTCAGGACTTGCTTTCAGGAAAAAAAAATGACAAACAGGTTTTCTCAGCTGTACTGCAGTGATGCTGTAGAGCAAGGAAAGACTTCCTAGATTTTGGGGAAAGATGTTGTCCTGGTTCCACTGGGATAGAATTCCAGGCCAGCTGTGGTCTGCAGGCTATTAGCAACCTGAAGTCAACTAGGAGGGGTAAAAGCCAAGACAGCTGCCCTGAGCTGGCTGCAGGTGTATCCCAGACCACCAGTCTCATGCTCAGTATAAAGGAGGAAATTGATGAGGAGGGATGGCTTTTTTTTTTTTTTTTGGGCTCCTCCTTTTTCTCAGAAGTGTTGTCATCCCTAGAGGGTCTCGCTCATCATCCTGCTCCTGAGGGTGCTCTCCTGTTTACTGTGACCACTGCATGTTCATTGGGCTGAGTATAACTTTATATACTTTATATTGGTATTAGTATTAGTTTGGCTATTTTATTAAATCTGTTTTCATTCCAGCCCATGAGTCTCCTCTCCTTTTCCTGATGCCCCTTATTGGCTGGGGAGGGGTCATCTGGTGATAGAGCAACTGCTGTAGTTTAGCCTGAGATATGAGCTAAATGTGGACAGGTTCTTATTTTCTCTTTTATTGAAAATATGCTGATGAATTGCTGCTAATCTTCTCTTGACTTGGGCAAGTCTTCTCCCAGGAAGGGTAAACTTAGAGGTGTTCCAGAATTATGAGAGTTGGGAGTTTATGAGAGCTTTCAACAAGCCTTCCTGAAGACCTGCAGTGGGAGAAGCTGTCCCCACTGCCTGCTTTGGTGTTGCAAATGCCATTTAAACTCACCTGAAATAGTTTCAGCCAGTAGCAGAGGCAGTAAAACACCGACCAGTTTTGGTCCTTTGAACTACCACTTAATTTCAAATTTTATTTTGTAATATCTCAACATTGCTGCACAGCAATAAATAAGGAGGTTAGGAGTAGTTCTGGGCTGACCTAGGTGGACACAAATGCTTATAGGTCAGACGAATTTAAATCAACTGGCAGTGAAATGAATAAATAATATAAAAAGGACTAAGTCAGGACTGTAACGCCAGGGTGACTTTAAGATTAGCTCAGCCATACGTGGCCATTAGTTTTGCCTAAGATGAAGTCTCTAATCATTTTATTTGCATGCATATGTACATGCATGTGTGTCAGGAGGGAAAGTTAATTTCAGGGCTTATTGTTTAACAAGTAAATGATTCAGCGTGAAATGATGATCCTCACCATTCCCTTCCTCCTTGGTGATGCTATTTCTGTTTATTACTATAATTTAGAATCTCTCTGATAATGAGGAAAAGAAGAAAATAATCAGTTGGTTTCTAGATGAAATTAGACTTAATTCAGCATGATCTATGTATTTTAAGATAGAGGATATAGCCAAGTAGCATAATTAGTGCAGCAAACAGATTTTGTTAATCATAGAACTGTTTAGGTTGGAAAAGACCCTTAGATTGAGTCCAGCTGTTCCCCCAGCAGTGCCAGGTCACCACTGGACCACATCACTCAGCACCACACCTACACAGCTTTTAAACAGGGATGGGGTCTCTGCCACTGCCCTGGGCAGCCTATTCTAGGGCTTGACAACATTTTTGAGGAAGAAATTTTTCCTTGAGTCCAACCAAAACCTCCTCTGGTGCAAGTTGAGGCCACTTCCTCTCATCCTATCGCTTCTTTAGGAGAAAAGACCAACCTCCACATGGCTTATAATTCTTTTCAGGTAGTTGTAGAAAATGATGTCTAGGCAGGCTTTGAGATGATCTGGAGCTAGGAGTAGGCATACAAATTATTCTGTGTGAATAAAAGATCTGGGTACTGGTGGAATCCAGAAAAAAGAATGAGAAAGAAGTCTTTTAAACAAAAGCCAAGGAGAAAAGTGATGGAGTTTCTAATGGCTTCACCTTATTGAGTGCCTTTTCTACAGAAGGTTTTTGGGTGTTAAAAGAGATAAGAGCTGATTCTACAATAATGAAATTAATAACCATGGCAAAGCCAGCTCATAGGGTGCTCCCTCATTGAAGTACCATTTTGTCTCCCACCAGTCCACTGGTATTGGCCATCCCTCTGTTCTATTCCCTTGTATTTATATATCCCAAATATTTTGATCTCCCCTTACAAGAAAGGAGCCCACAGCCCTTATGCACCAGCTAAGCCAGAGAGGAGGAAGGACTGGAAAGTGGTTGATGCTTCCCTGCCCAAAGGAGTCTGAACGGGGTGAAGAGAAAGTCTGCTATTCTCATTAAGGCTCTGAAGAGAAATGATTCATTACTGTTTAATAATTATAAATAGTCATGTCTTCAACAACTTGCCACACATCAGATATTAAGCAGCATTTTCATTTTTAGGTGATCATGTTGCAAATCATAGTATAATTTATAGACTTTTCTATTTAAATTGGTAATTTGGAAAGAACTTGATCATGAGCTGTTTGCTTAGATATATACAGTGGAGCACACTTTAATGTGATCTAAATCACAGGTTTAGAGATTCCTTTTATTACAGAAAACAATTTGGTACATATAAAACAAGACTAATCTCTTTTCCTACAGTTAAATATATCTTTTTTTGATAAAAATTCCATAGGCACATCTAAGTTCCTTCGAAGATACTTCCAAGTCAGTTCACATAACATGTACCAACTGCATCAAGTTGCTTGAAAATGATGATGTCATCCTAGGCCCAAGATTAATTGATTCTTATTTGTTTATTAATTAATTTCTTCTGCAGTTCATGCTGTTTCCTAAGACTGATGTATGAGCTGCTTGCTCATTCAGAAGGCAGACCTTATTAAGTGTCACTAAGTGGGTAAAAGAAAGAGATATAGAGAAACATTAATACATTTTTATTATATTAATTACTGCTGGACTCCTGCTTTGTGTGTGGCAGATGATTTGTTAGAAATTGATTCTATTTCTTGCTAATTATACTGCTCTCCAAGGAAGTCACGCATGCAAGTATCAATACATTTGCATCCACTGGATATGCAGCCGACAATTTATATAGATTCAGAAGATGTTAGAAAAGCAAAATGTTACCTTGAATAATAATCAGTATTTATGAATGTGTTCTCTTCCTGGAGACACTAAGGAGATTTGAACTTGAACTTGCTATTCTCGAGGTGTTTTTTGACAGGTAAACAGGGTTGGATACTCTAGTGGTGTAAGTAGGAATAGCTTTGAGCTTTATGGAGAAGTGTTAATTTGCACCAGCTAAGAATCAGGACTAAAGATATTTGGAAGACAAAGCCTTTACGTCTATCTTCTGTAAGATAAGAATAATGACTTAATTTAATATGGTGATAGATAATATTTAGGGTGCACTAATTTATGTATGCACTTATTTAAAAGACATTGATTCTAAAATATGAAGGTCCATGAAAACTATTTGCATCAAATCTGGCCATGACTGGGTATTGACATTTAGCAATGGATTTTTACTGGTATTGCTTTTTTTTTTTTTTCCCCTAGAAGCAGAGCTTCCTTTTCATTTCTGCTTTGTTTTCTCGTCTATTAGACCGTACATTGAAAGCTAATAGGACTTTAACCTGTTTTCTTGTAACATCAATGCTCTGAGAAGCCTCTTTTATACCCTTCTATTCAGCACTTTCATTTAGTCTCTCTTTATGCACCAAAATATGTTGTTGGAATCACAGAGAATAATCAAGAGGAAATTGCACAATGCCAAATGATCTGTTATAGTACAAAAAAAAAAAAACCACAACAGAAATAGTAGTGAATTAAACACACTGCTATCTTACTCAAGGCCATTTTGAGGAGCGGTTATTTTGCAAAGCACTTATGGAAATGATCCTTCTGATTAAGTACCCCAAAATATAACTAGGTGCTGGGGAACTGTGCACATCCCTCAACATAACATAGACCTGAGCACCTAGGTAAGCTGCGCTGCACTTGCAAATTCACAAGAGAAATTACCATCATGAAAAATCCTGAGGTTTTGAATATTACTGTTGTGTCAGCGCAAGAAAGATGGTGAAAATTCACCTGCATGATTAGCTGTAATTCATTCCCTTTTCTTTCTCCTGTTCTGTATTTTCTATTTGAAGCATATCTGTGTACTTCTTAAAACAATTGCTGCATTCTTCATCCATATGTGGCTGTGGTTTTCTGGTAGAATAAGTGAAACGTTCAAGGCCAGATTTTAAGACATGGCTGATCTCAGCTTCACAGCGTTGTTTTCAGTGAGGAATAGGTATTGCTGCTGATGTGACTCATGAAATACCATTGATAGTGATGGGATTGCTCGTGTTTGTTTCTCGGAAGGTTTATAGTCTTGTGAACAGAATGGAGCACTGCAGTCAAAATCCTCCATGTGGATCTAAGACCAGGCTTATATTTTTATTTAAAGAGCAGAGCAAAAATACAGTCTATTATGAAATAATTCATAAGGATATAAGGAAACACTTTCTCCTGTTTCTTTGGATATCAGGAAAAATTTGTTCCCCAAAAAGGTTGTCAAGGCCTGGACCAGGCTGCCAAGGGCAGTGGTGGCGTCCCCATAGGTTTCAAAGGCATGGAGATGTGGTGCCGAGGGACGTGGTTTAGTGGTGACCTGGCAGTGCTTGATGATCTTAAAGGTCTCTTCCAACCAAGATGATTCTATGATTCTATGTTTATGCTGTTTGCTGTACTGCTCTTAGGTGACTGCATGATCCTTCTCTCCTTGTCTTGGTCCAATTTCATGATGGCAGATTGCAGGACCACTTCTCAGCTCTTCTTATGGCTCCTCCTTGCCAGCTACTCTCAGTACTAGTTGATTACACCTATGTCCATACAATAGGGACATGTATATCTCTGAATAACATTCTGAACCTGGCCAAGAGCACATCGCTTGCCAAGCAAAACCCCAAGTACTGATGTCTGCACACGCATGCTAATTGTATTTCAGTCCTCAACAACATGGAGAACCATTTTCTGTAGCATGAACTAATGTATAGTAGGAACAACAGAGATTATCCAAAATCCTTTCCTGAATGTAAGAACAAAGCAGTCTTCATATAATAACACTCATGCAGTTCTTCAAGCACTTACAAACGTATATGGTTCTATAGGATCTTAAAACAAGAAGCAATCTGTCATTTGAAAAGGATACAAAAGGTCCCTACTTTCTCTGGTTTTGTATCCACATCAAACTGTTTGTTATAAATTATTACAGTTGTTGGTTCAGTAGACTTTTAAAAATATCGAAACCAGTCTTGGGGATATTTCCTTATCACCTTATCATTTCTTTATCCCTTCTCAAAAGCAAGTCTTGCCATTTGGGGTCACTACTAAAGCAGGTGATTTCCCCAAACCTCTTGGAAAGGTTGTCCTTTGGTTTAAGCCAAAACTGCAGATACATTCAGGACATGGGAAAAAAAAAAAAAGTTTTGTCACAATAAATCCATGGCTACATTTCTTAATGAAGAACCACATTTACATTTTCTACATCAATAAAAACAATACAAGTCAAAACCCAAAATTTTCCCTACATTTTGTAAAGGTGCCTCAGGCAAATCATCTTCAGAAGTGGAAACTGGCTATTTAACACTGCTAATATTTCTAGCTGGAGGACATAAGGAGGACCATAAGGACTTGTTCAAGGAAAACACTGAATTTAAAGGGTCTTTAGACTGTAAGCTCTCTGCTTCAGGGTCTGTCTAATGCCAAGTTTGTAGAACAGTTGGTCTTTAGCAGTAGAAGTTACTAATTAACATATTTTCAGGTGCTCCTGTGCATTCTTTGCTGTAGTTGTAGGATCACGGTCATATTAAATGCAAAATATGTATTTTGGTGTTTTGATGAATTTGGACGATGACATATTAGAAGATTCTTTCCTTTGAAAGAGTAGTGTGATGGGCTTTTAGACTGTTCAGGTTTACCAATGTTTATACCCCTTCCTTCTTATTTGGTGAGTGTTTCCATATCCCAAACATATCAAGGATGAAGTTTCCACTTGAAGTCTTTCTGTATCCAGAGGCTCATGAGACTGTACTGATGACGCTGTGTTTAAGAAAGGTTCTGACCAGTTCAGCTTGCATACCAACATAGATACCAGTAACAGCTGACCTTTGCAACCTGTTTGCCATTCCAATCTGTTGATGAATGTATAGAATCGTGTACTATAAATGAGCATGAAGAACCCCAATCTGATGCTTTTTCATCAAACCCATCACAATGACTGCAGAAAAATGACTGTATAAGTATCATTTGAAATTCCATATACCAGCAAAGCTGCTCCATCAAGAAGTTTCTACACATTTCCTTGGAAGTTCATTTGTAAAACCTCAAAATAGAGTTCAGTCTCTAGTGGGCTTAAATGGGCTTCCTGTTTTGAAGAAGAGACATTCAGAAGGATCTTGAAGTGAAGCGTCTGCAGTTTTGTATGCTAATCATCCTTTCACTGGAGTTCTGTTCTTAATAATGCAGATTGTTTCCTGGGATACTGCAGCTCTTCCCCAACTTCTTGTCATCTGCATGTTTGATTGCACTCATAAATTGCACGTGGGCACTAATAACTTCTGCTGATGTTACACTGCATGTCACTCTGATCGTTGACTCAGCCTCTCTTGCATTCCAGGATTTTCTCTAGCAGCATATGTTATAGGTTCAGCAAGAGTTTAGGAGCTTGAACAGAGATAAGATGATGATGATGATGGACCTGCATTTCATTCTTGAAAACATCCATTTACTGGTGATGGTCTAAATAATGGTCTATTTATTTTTTTCTTGACATAGAAAACAATGTTGTTACTACATAGTCACACAAATCAAATTCTTCACTAGTTCTAGGCTAAGAGCAACAAATAGATTGATTATATTCCTCTCTTGGTCGGTTCCTCTTAGAAAAACCTAGCATTTGTTAGGGGAAATAGCAAGTACTAGGTTTGGAGGGATCCACTTTCTTTAGCTTTTATTTCCTTAATAAGCAGATCAGTCCTCATCAGTGAGCAAGATCATCAACATGTATTTCAATTTCTGTACACACCAGAATATATCAACCACAATTACATTATCTGGAGGGTAAATCACACCATAATTAATGTAACTAATAAACAGCATACAATTCAGTCTTATGAAAATGAGGGAAACGTATCTCACGGACTTCGGGAAGATTTGGATCAGCTTTCTAAAGATTTGCATCTTCCCTTAGCTTATGATACAATCTTGTGTTGCAGTAAATAGGCTTAAACTCTCTGTATCTGTAGGTCCGTGCACTCAGACTTCAAACAGGACTTACTGAGTAAAATCTTCTTTTATGCTTGTGCATGTGGCTCAAAAAAGGGAAGGGGAGGGTGGGGAGAAGGGAAAAAATTACACTTATTTGAAAGTATTGCTCCTTTTCTTTGAAACTACACTGGCAAAAATAATGTTGTGTCCAGGCCAATGTGTATTGCAAAGAGAAATGTTCTCCTGGAAAAAGAACATCTTAGTAGTAAGCACAATACATTACAGCATATTTCACAAGTATGGTAGCTATCATTCTTTCTGAAAGGTTTTTCCAACCCTCTTGATCCAAATCACAAAAGCCCTGATGATCTGTATTTGAGTACCCCTCAGGCTGCTGTTCAGATGTGCTGGAGAAATCAAGGCTTCCTTCCCTTCCCCTGCTTGTATTAGTCACATCCAGCAGAAAGTTACTACCAGAAAATAAACATAAAGTATGCGACTATCCCATAACATCTCTTCTACACTCGCATCCTGTGATATGTGATTCCAGGGTGAAAAAGTCGCTTTCACAAGCTTTATAGCCTCATAAGTTTTCTTCAGTTATTGCTCAGAGCATCTGATGTTACCCACTGTAAAATCCATGTGGCCAACCCGTGAAGCTACAAGCAAAAGCCTGGGCTGATATAAATAAAAGCTGTCCCTTCCAGAAAATTTCAGGCAATTTGTTTCTGTTTATTTTGGTCTCATTAGGCTGCCACTAGATGATAAATGATTTAGGTTAAGGGTAATTTAGTTTATGGCACAATAGGTATGAAAGGTTATTCCTTCTTATGCCCTTCTCACATAAAATCTACTTTTAAAAAAGGTAAAGTCTTTATGTCTCAATAAACAGAAGCCACACAGATCTTGTGTAACAAATTACATATTGGATAACAATCTATAAAATTTTATTGGCTTATGAGGTTTGCATTGATTTGAATTTTACCCAAAAGCCAAGCCAAACACTGAAAGAAAAGGAAACCAGAAATCTTCATTAGAGTTTTCTTGTAAAGTGTAGCCATCAAAAATATCTGTGAGCAATGCAATTAATTCCTGGACATAGCCCAGAGTGCACCTTTTCTCTTCCCTGCGTGAGACTGAGGAAACCTTGCAAATCAGCTCCAGCAAGGAGCTTGGCACTGAGGTTCACCACAAAGCCAAGAAACAGCTTTTGACACCGGGCTGTAATTGCCAGATGATTCTGTAAAGCTCCTCTGTGGCCACATTCCCACTAAGAGACGTTAGTGGTTTGCTGTTTGTATGAGCGATTGCACTGCCTGGAACTGGGGCTGAAAAAATCAACAGTTTGTGCTGCTCATTTTGGACAATCATACACTTTCTGAAATAAGGAGTTTGCTTAGCTTTGGGGGAAAGTCCATTCGAAACACGGTGAGGCTGCAAAGCCCTCTTCACTTGACCTTTTGCATTCCAGAATCCAGAGGGAAATAGCAATGAGACAGCACTCTAAACCAAGTAACTTTCAGTGTTTGATGGGAACCAAGAAGGAATGAGGGGGCTGTGAGTCCACCTCATGGACTTGTGAGAATACAGATATTTTTCTTACAGATGCAGACTGTATGTCACCAAAGCCAGTATACTATATCCAGTGGTAGCCAACAAGTGATGCTCTAGACTTGGACAGCACATAGATGTGTAATTACAAAGTGAAAGCTACAGACAAAAAAAAAATGCAAGGTTATATCATTGCAACATCAGATCTAAAGCTGGCATGGGTGCTGAGATGTAACCCGGTGATTTTTTTTGCCCTTGTATAAAACCTCATGTTATGGGAATGATATCAATCTCTCAGAAGTTGTATTAGTTTCATGACATAGCTTCCAAAATAATTTATTCAAGACATTCATGTTCTCCCATATAACAAGTTATAGGACAAGGGGAAATGACCTCAGGTTGCACCAGAGGAGGTTTAGGTTGGATATGAGGAGCAATTTCATCCCCCCAAAGGTTTGTCAAGGCCTGGACCAGGCTGCCCAGGGCAGTGGTAGAGTCCCCATCCCTGGAGGGGTTTAAAAGTCATATAGATACAGTGCTGAGGGACATGGTTTAGTGGTGCCCTGGCGGTGCTGGGTTAGCAGATGGACTTGATAATCTTGAAGGTCTCTTCCAAACAAAATGATTCTGTGATTCTAAGATTGGCCTCTTTCTGTGCATTCCCCCAATTTATAGAGATATTTACAAGCCTAGGTTGTGGTATCCTGGCTTTGGGGGATTTGTTTGTTGTTTCTTTTTTTTTTAATCAGGAGAATATGGATGAAAGACTACATGGTAGGAAGGCTTTGTTCAGTGAAAAACCATTGAATAGATTCCTAGTTATGTTTTGTATTTGGCTGAATTTTTACATATATATATCTTGAAAGCAGAAGAGCTTTATATATATATGAAGTAAAAGGACTGCAGATCTACATATTCTTTACTGAGACATGCAATAAAATCTACTGACCCTTAAAGCAGGGAGGTGAGGCACAAACAAGCCTATTATTACTGGTGCCAAATGGTACTAGTCTATCCAGAAAAGGGCAATAGTAGCAGTGCATTTGGACCAGTAGCATTTTACACACCAGTTGGCAGATGAAACTAAGGCACTGATATTTTACAAGCTGTATCCCCGTGATGATTTACGTTGTGTGGCTGGATACGACCTATCAACGGCAAACCCCTTCGCTGCAATCACACTCATTGTATTTGATCCTGTCTGTTGGACTGTGCCTTGCCCGGAGTTGATCACAAGGCCACAGCCTCAGCAATTACCCACTTCAATAATCAGTATCTGATTCTGATGAATTAGAGCATGGGCTGCTGTATTGCTTAGAATAAATGAGATGGTGTAACTGGTATGACAGGTAACAATGCATTTGTAATCATGGATACAGCCATTAAGCTCAGTGCAAAAGAAGGGGCCACTAAAATATGTATAAAAATAATCAGAAATAAATTAAAAAAATATTTAAGGCTGTGGTGGTTGACTGGATATGAGAGACTAAAAAATACCCTCATTCTCCATAAATGTGTGAGGGTGGTGAGACACTGGAACAGGTTGTCCAGAGAGCTTGTTGATGCCCCATCTCTGGAACTGTTCAAGACCAGGTTGGATGGGGCTTTAAGCAACCTGGTCTAGTGGGAGGTTATCCCTGCCCATGGCAGGGGGGATGGAACCAGATGATCTCTAAGATCCCTTCCAACCCAAACCATTCTATGATTCTGTGATAATGCCTTTTATAACTCTGTCCTCCACACTCCATCCCACATTCAGCTGAAATATCCACTTTAACCACTCAGCTAGGAAAGGAATCCCATACGCTGCTGGTAAGAGAGTGAGTTCTAGGAAGGAATTCAGCCACTCGTTATGGTAAAAACAAGCTGGATATTTACAGTCCCTACAGAGGAGCCTTTGCCCCCACCCAGGGAGAGGAGAGGTGTGTGGGAAGGGCACAGGTTCAAGAAGCCCCTTCCTCCACCCCAGCTCTGGCATGCAGGTTGTTTTCTAGGCCAAATCTGGAATTAAGAATAATCCCAGGGCTTTATTAAAATTGTGCTTTCCTGATGTATTTGCTTAATAAATTTTCTGTTTTCAACCTACTGGTTTGGTTAATATGTTTTTGAAATGTGAGCTCCTGTAAGGGAAGTTAATAATGAGGATCTCACCTGGTTTTTATTTCAGTGGTGCTTGTACTTACACTTCCTTACTACTTTTAACTCATCTGAAGGTCACAGACATCACTCTGGCACTCACAGTATATAGCACTGTTTGATGTTTGATTTTGCCCTGTTTACAAACAAAAAAAGTTTGCAGTATTTTATGATAAAACCTTTTGCAGGATGGTCTGGAAAATCACCATTGACTGCTACCTTTCTGATTCAGCTTTAGAGCATCTCAGGATCCATTTCTAACTTCTTTTTTTTTTTTTCCCCCTCTCAAAATACTTCTTTTGTCTCTCTGGATATGAGTGAAGGGTTTGTACAACTGGCTTCTACTTCACTGCACTTAACAGGACCCCCTGGTTAGTCGGGGCTTGGGCTTTTTTTGTTGGGTATTGCTGCTGGTTGCTCTGGCTGCTCAAACGACTCCCCTCAGCATTGTCAAGCAAAGTGGTTTCCTGCTAATTCCTTTCAGGGCTTAGATGGATTTTGAATCAATCTTACTGAGAAAGTCAGCCAGACAAGGAGGTAAAATCACAACGTGGTTAGTCATCCATATTTTACGTGAATCACTGAATAAGGTACTTTTTATCAGTTCTTACACTTCAAATGTAACTTTTATTCTACCGTTTTTTGACAGAAGTTTGATTTTTGGGTATCTCTTGCCTATGTCTTTCAAGTCAATCCCCTGAATCCCTAACCCAAAGTTTAATATCATCCATTATTCAACACCTTCAATAAGACTAACTTTAAAACTATCAATCTCTCCGCAAAGCTGAGCAATTAATGCTGAAATACCTCAAGTACAGAATAATACCAAATAGTGCTCCTCACAGCCTTCCTCAGAGCATCCTAAAATACCAGCAGCCTTCCCTAAAGTCTCCAGTTATCAAACGTTCTTTAAGATTTAGTGGTAGATCCTGGCTCACCTAAGCGAGCATTTCACATTACAATGCAAAATATTATTCTAATTTAACAGTGGGCTCTACATCAGCTCACAGTGAACCCATTTTATGCCAGATCTGAATGAACAAATTGTATCCCCAATGCTGCTTATTCCACTATTGAGCGTTGCCCACTTTATTTTGTTCTTTTTTTTTTTTTTTTTTCACTCTTTAATTTGTCATAGAAATTATTCAGTGTTTTCTGTAGGTGCTGCTGCCCTGGAGCACCCAGCTTGACCTGGCAGGAGGGGTAATGGGGAGCACCCATTGCGGTGGTCCTGTCACCAACCACTCATGCTGTGCTCACCTACAGTATGGAAGGGGCCTTTAAGAAACTGAAATTTTCCTTAAGGTATTAGGCTGGGGCCTCCCTTTGGACAAAGATTTTCCTTTGGATGCCTTTACAGTCTTCATAGCTGCATGAGTTTGTTTTATCTGAAAACATTGCACTTACTAAAATGTAAGGAGGCCATTATTGTTGAACCAAGTTCACCCCTGTTCTTCCTTCCCTCCCCTCTCTTTCCAGCTTCTCTCCCAATGTCTTCCTAGAATTATCCAGTACATTCTAGGCTCACTTACAATCGTAGAATAGTCATCAGATTGTTTTGGTTGGAAAAGATCTTTAAGATCCTTGAGTCCAGCCTTTCCGCCAGCACTGCCAGGGCACCACTAAACCATGTCCCTCAGCACCACATCTCCACAGCTTTTGTACCCCTCGAGGGATGGGGACTCTACCACTGCCCTGACAGCCTATTCCAGAGCTTGACAACCCTTTCTTGGGTAGAAATTATTCCTTCTATTCGACCTGAACCTCTCCTGGTGCAAGTTGAGGCTGTTTCCTTTTGTGCCATCACTTGCTCCTTGGGAGAAGAGACTGATCCCACCTGGTTTCAACCTGCCTTCAGGGAGTTGTCAAGAGTGAGAAGGTCTCTCCTGAGCCTCCTTTTCTCCAGGCTGAACAACCTCAGTTTTTTCAGCTGCTCCTTATAAGACTTATTCCTGCTCACAGCACAGTTATGTTTCTTCTCCCAAGCTCAGTGTCCTCAGAGGAGTATTTAGGTTAAAAGCCATTTATTCCTTGCTGGTACTGCAGCAATTGTGCGGAGGTTCATAAGCCAGGATTCTCCTTTGCTGCAGGCAGCTACTAAAAGCCAGGGTGATGTCTTAGAGGCAAAAATGGAGAGGTGCAGCAGTGGGGCACGAAACATCCCTGCTGCTGCAGCAAGGACGATCCCAGTGGCTATGCCCTCACCAAGCAGGTGGCTCTGCAGCTGACCAGGCATTACACAGTTATATGGTTAGTAAATGTTGCTATTTAGTACAGATCTTTAGGTGGGAAAAGTAATCCAGGATTGAAAATAGACCTATCTCATGGATACATGAGTGGAATACAGGGACCAAAGTGGATTTAGGGCAGTGAAATTAGACCTACACCGCCAGTGGCTTCAGAGTGAGTAATATTGGAAAGGAGAGGGTTAAATATATATATATGGCTTTTAGCTTTGTATGATAGCTCCAGGAAGGACAGGGTCACCTCTATGGAGACGCTTCAGCAATATGTCATACCTAATGATGTCAGTGCTGAGAAAAAGGTGGCAGTTTAAGTGTGTATAATAGGGGTAAAACCTCTAACCTGCTGTGCAGCCTAAGTGCTCTTGCTAAACTGGCAGACAAAACAATTTCTGGGAGAGAAATTTCCTCGGTGCCTAGATCTGCCGGCGATTGCAGAGCTTCCCTGCTATAATCAAGCTAAGAAAAACAAAACCATTTGGGGCTAAGTGCCTGAATTAAGGAAATGAGCAGAACATCGTCAGTTTGAGGAGAGTTTAAAATGCTGCAGTACCAGGGACCAGATATAATACAATTGATAAAAAAAAAAAAGAGTAGTACACAGCAGTCACCATCCAGGGCCTACCCAAAGCAAGCACCAGATATCAGGTATGCCAGAGAAGTACAACTGAGGCACAAAAGATGATCAGCAACTGCCCTGGAGATCAGCCTGGATGCACAGCATGGCTCTCCAAAGACTGCATGTGTTTCTCCGCAGAGAACAGTGCAAATAAGGTGCTTGGTTTTCTTTACTTGGCTCAAGGATGGGTTCCTTGGAAGCCAGAATATACTGGGAAAGGCAGGGATGGAGCACAAGTCACCACAGACAAGCCCAATTTCTGTCTATCAAGATGACTGAGAGTTTTCATCTGAGGGATGGGAAACTGAGTCCATGCAGAATGCTGGGTAGTCCACATGGCACTGCTGGCTTATTTAGATGGAAAAATTCTACATTTTATCTGGATTCCTTTACAAGTGGAGGAACTGCAACCTCTAGTGAGGTTTGCTCTGGTCCCCCTGTTTTTGTAATTTCATGGTAGGATTATCAGAAACCGCTTGAAGAGATGAAGATGCAGAAAGTTTGGTGCTTTTAATCCCTATTTTCACACCAAAGGTTCCATGTGTGTGCTGCGTAAGACAAACTCACCCTACGAGCTACTTAAGAGGGAATGTCTGCAAGAATTGTTGAAGTATATGGTGCGCCAGGGCTTCAGAAAGAGTGGTAAATATTTTGTGGTTCAGCCAGACCTATTTTTGGTAGAGTGGCCTCCCAATGGACAAGGCAGTGGGACGGGCTGAAGCCTAAAATGCACAAAAGCAAAAGATATGTTTGAAGGGGAAATAGAAAGATAGTATGGTAGGGGTTGGAAGGGACCTCTGGAGATCACAGAGTTCAACCCCCCTGCCAGAGCAGGATCACCCAGAGCAGGACACACAGGAAGAGATCCAGGCAGGTTTTGGAAGTCTCCAGAGAAGGAGACTCCACAACCTCTCTGGGAAGCCTGTTCCAGGCTCTGTCACACTCACAGTGAAGAAGTTCCTCCTCATGGTGAGGTGGAACCTTCTATGCTCAAGTTTATACCCCATTATTCCTTGTCCTATTGCTGGGCACTACAGAAAAGAGATTGTCTCCTTCCATTTGACACCCACCCCTCAGATATTTATAGACATTACTAAGATCCCCTAAGCATTAAAATAAGCACTAAACATCTAAAAATTCATTTGAGTGTAGAAAACTCAGTGCAGAGCTTCAGCCCAAACAGCTTCTCTAATTATTCCCAGTGTTAATCACAGGGATGGGAGTTAAAAAAAAAAAAAAAAAAGGTGCTGGTGGAAGGCAGTCTTCTCACACTTGCTGACAACCCAGCCTGGTACATTCTTTGCCCAGAATAGAGAGAGTTTTCCTCATCAGCTGAATTGTCTAAAATCTCCCTCTACCCAGGCCTATTAGCAGCGGAGTTTGAGCACTGTGGAGATAAATGCACGTGGTCCATAGTGCAGGGCCGTAGCAACAGTTCTCACTCTCAGAACTCAGCAAGATACTGTTTCATCAAAGCCCAACCTCTTTAGAAGTGCAACAGCTCTGACAGAATCTGCTGTGGGAAGATTTCTCAAATATATGGGGAAAACTGCTGGAGCAAGGTACCCGAAGCGCCAGAGGTTGAATCACAAGGTTATGAGCAATGATGAAATTTCTGCTCTACCTACATGGTGACCTCCTGTACCCCTGGAGAGTGTCCTAATCTCTGACTACTGGTTGCTTTGGGCAGACCTACCCCAGGTTTTGATCATTTTGACCCTGGAAAAACCCTCATGAGAAAGGTTCAGCAAGCACAGCAGTGGGTAATCTACCTGATCCAGAGTAGCAAATTAACCACTGATCCTTTTTTTTTTTTTAAAGCACATCAAAAAATGGCAGACAGGAGATGATAGTCCTGACTTCCAGACCACCAGCTCCTCTGAGACAGGCTACTTCAGTCCCTTCCACACTGGAAGGGAACTCAATAAATTTGCACCACTTGTGATAGCAGAGGATCCTTATTTTCCAGCCAACTTCCTCCCATGGTACAAGTTTAATAAGAAATTCCTTGAAAGCATCATCATAGATAGGGACTTGGGATCCTCATGCTTTGTTATAGCCACAAGAAAGCTTAATTCATTACAAATATGAAAGTTTTCTTATTATTTCTTTTTTTTTTTTTTTTTTTTTTTTTTGGAGTCTTATATATAAATGGATCCTACTGGCCATCACATCACGATGTCCTGAAGAAAAGTGAGAACTGAGTTTAAGAAAAATTGGGTAGCATCTCTTTTATTTGTTTGAGGTGCCTCTGGTGGGAGCTGTGATCAGAGCCCTGCAAGGGTTATTGTGTACCTGGGTCACTTGTGTTTGTATATAGCTAATCGAAACCATTATCTGAAAGCCAATTATCTTAGTTCCCATATTATCATGTTGTGTAAAGAGCAAGGACATAATACTGCTTCTCTCATCTTTCTGCTGTTTTCCATCTCTTTTAACAAGAGCACTACAGCAGATACTGTCAAGAATTTTAATAAAACAAACTGCCTTTCTGACCATCTTTATCCATTTCTTCTTGTCTTTATAGGCTGGAAACATATTAGAGGGTCTAAGTGAGGAAATTACTCTTCCTTCCCACTCCCTCCTCCCCACTCCTCTCTCAGTCATTCTCCTGAGTGCTGAGTGCTGTAGGTTTTTTCCTCTTGCAGGAAACCCAAAGCACAAATACTCCTCCAGTAAAGCCCCACACAATATAGGTAGCTACCTGGATACCTAGTCATTCTGACTGTCAGTCAATCCCCATCGCTCCCTCCTGCACTGGGCTCCCAAAGGGTCTAAGATCATGGCAGAGACCTTCCCCTGACTTCTTGGGATGCTGATGAGAGGGTGAACATGAGTGGTGGGGACCTCAGAGCTCCTGCTTGCAGAGCCCAGCTGTGGGTAGCAAGGTGAAACAGCTACAGAACATCCTTAGTGTGGACAGAGTCATCCTGTCCTGAAAACAGGTTGACCAAATCACAGCATCACCCCATGGGGTAATAATAAAGAAGGTTTGTAATACTGAGTCACTGAGAACCAACAACAACCAAAAAAAGGAAAATAAAGGAAAAAGTAATGTCACAAAATGGCAGGGCAGGAAATAGCCAGTAACATGCAACCTGATTAAATGTTGCCCAGCTGCTGCCAGCAATACAGAAGAGACATATCCTTCATGTCCCCTGTCCTCAAACAGAGCATAGCGATTGCTGTCCTCATGAAAATCCAATTGTGTATAAGTAGGAGAGTTATTCCTTTCTGTATGTGCCAGTGATTCACTGTTTAGAACTCTTCCTTCTTTGGGTAAGTCAAGGCAACTACTATCCTGTTAACTTTTGGACCTTACACACACGCAAACCTCCATCTGGCTTTCAAGGTGCCACGAGCAAAGCCTCTGCATCTCTGTGTGGAAAGAGGAAAATGTGGAGCTAGTCAGGCTGGAAGCTGCCTGCTCAATAGGGAGATCTCAGATGAGACCATTTTAAGGCCAATGTTTCTCCTATTGTGCCCTTCCCACACTTTTGGAAGCTGAAGAAATTATCTGGGAACAAATCTTAGAAGATTTCAGTATCCAGCTACGCCAAAATACTCGTGTGGGCAAGTGTCAGTACTGAGAGAGAACACCTCTGGAAGGACACCCTCCTTTTAGGCTTGAGCAGAGGTGAGTTACCTGAGTTAACTCAGCAGTGAACTCACAGAGCTAATGAGACCTTAGTACTTTCCTACTGAGAAAAATATACAAACCAAAGCACATTAAAAAAAAAAGAAAAGTTTTGTAAGGCAAATTACTAAAAGTGGAGCAAGCTGGTTAGAGTCTTTAATCATCTCTTTGCTTAAGATGGGACAATTAACTTCATAGTCCCTCAACAGTTGAGTGGAAACACCTTTTGTCCTGAAGAGTAAAAGCAGGAGGAAGGGCTGATCAGCTGCATCTGACCCACCAGGCAGAGCTGGGGGGTGGACCGGGAGCCTCTCAGGGCAGCGGAGATAGAGCCGAGAGCACAAGGTATGGTAAAACTCGTGGTTTTTTTCCTTGCTACCTTAGTCTGGAGATGCTAAAACCTTTGAAACTGATGCGTGCAAATCCCTGAGGTTGATCTTAGGTGAGACCATCTTGCTAGTGCTTTGTTTTATGCTGATGTGGTCAGCATTAAAGTAGGGTCTTCAGGATCTCTGGTGCTTTGTTTCACACTAGTCTTGCGAGGTTGTTTTCTCAGCAAGGTGGAGAACCATAAGTGCAATATCCTGATCTATTTTGTTGTTTTCCATGATTAATCTACTCAAAGATAGCTGGTTCCCTTGTGCGGTGTTTTTTCTTGTGTCTCCTGCTCTTGCAGAAAGAGTTTGTATAAAGAAGAGAGGCTTGAGGAAGTGGTAGTTCACATGGGGGGAAATAAGGTCACCTAATCATCTAAATACTAATGTGTTCCTATAAAATAGGGGTTTTCTTTAGTGTCCCAGAGATGTTAACTACCAGCACGGGTAGTTATGGTTGTAAAACTGTGCCTGAAGTTCTTTGTGGCTTCGCTTCTCAAGGAGAGATTGCCTCATATGGGGAAGATAAGGCTATAAATTTGCCCATGTACATAGTTATAATCAACTTTGACTGCAGCCTTTGGTAAGAAGGAATAAAGGACTTTTTAAGCCAGACATTCTGATGCTGATCCTCTGTCAGAGTGTTCCCTGTAAGTCTGCTCCTCCGCAGAGGTCAGAAGGGCTCGGCTGAACCCAGGGGCAGGGTGGGAGGCTCTGGGCAAGCAGGGCAGAATGAAGATGGTTTTTGTGTCCTGGTTTCCATGAGCAAGCCCTGTGCCAGAAAGGTGAGCAGCATCCAGCTGACCTCTGGGCAGCAGTTAGTAGAAGGCAATCTATGGCAATCTTCTGGAATAAACTCGGTTGTGATTTTAAACAAAAGGAATATCATCTTATAGTAGAGTTGCAGAGGGAAAAGAAGCATTTGAATGCCATTTTGAAGAGCTGATATATTTTCGTATACTCACAAGACGGAGACAAACATCCTCCTAATGAAAATTTCTTGTTCAAATACAAATAGTGCTTCATGCCCACATAATGTAAATACACAACTTTATGTTACAAGTCCCCTTGGGGATGCTGGCACCTTGTTCTGTGATGGAAATATTTGCTTCAACTGCAAGAAATTAATTTTAGAGTAGCTTATTATACACCACAAACCTTTTTAATACTGATTATAAAGCTGGGGAAAAAGAAAAAAAAAAAAAGGAAAAGAGCCATCTCCCTTGTTTGATTTGAAGCACTTAAGTTGTTGTGTATTACTTCTAATTTTATCCTTATCATGGAAGGTAACACTTCTCATATATGGTGATCAGCACCTCGCCAGCATTTGAAAACTAAAGCTGTATACTTTGGTGTGGTTTATTTTTCTTTTTTTTTTTTTCTTTTTTTTACAATAAAATGTGATACATGGTAGTTGCTAACTTCATATAGGTACTGATTTGGGACTTTTTAGTGTCATAAAACCTCTGAAGCAGAGACTCATGGAATGTGAAACACTGACATAGAGCCTCTGGAGCACCACAGCAAAAGCTGCCTGATGAAGATGGGTTATTTGTGGTGATGTGGAATTACAAACACTGCAGGGTTTAGTTGCTCACACACGCACCAAAAACTCCCTCAACTTGCTTAACTTTCCAGTCTGGGTGTGGAAACAGTCGGACAATTCCCCTCTCTTTGGGGGAGAAAACAAAAGGAGGGGAGGAGGAAAAGCTGCTTCAGAGAAGTAAATAGTCTGGGTTTTATCTTGTAGTATTTATCTGAAGATGGTTGCAGTGGTGACAAAAGGCCAACTGTTATTTAAATAGGCTGTAGAGTGTTTGCACTTGTTTAATCGTTCGGATACAGAAGTGCTGCAGGAAATTGTGAGCACTGTGCCTGGTTGTGCAAAAGCTGTTGGAGGAGAGACCCTTTACATGTGCAACAACTGTCAAAGGATTCACCCAAAAAATCACTACGGGGAAAATATGATTTAACAGAAAGTTGCTTGTTTCTCGAACCCCAGACTTCCCAAACTTTATAAAAAGTATTACGTTTCCTTTGAAGCTGTGTCATACAGTGTAAATAAATGACAACGTCTAAACTAAACCTCTTGCAAATCTCTGGATGCAAAAAAGCAAAGGTCAAGAACTGTTGGCATCTTTTTTTTTTTTTTTTTTAATTTGTTAAAATGAGCAACAGGGAAAACTTTCTTTTTAAGACTTACTTCTCTTACTTCTGCTTTCCTGAAGATTTATGCTTATTACTTTTACCCCTTCAGCTGGTAGAAATTAGATTAGGCTCTCATTACCCACTTCATTTTTTAATATGCTGTAGAAAGTCATACGAAAGTGCCAAAATTAGCACTGTCATGCTCTGTGTTGTCGGTTTTGCTGCAGCACAGAGCTGTGATACACTCCAATAATATACCTGTGGTGTCTGTTACTAGCACAGTCTCCTGCTCTGTTTGACTCAGACCTCACATGCATACAAATTCATTATATACATTTTTTTCTCTCCAAGAATGTATACATTCGGAGCCTCAGCCGTTTACAGGCATACAGCATAAATAAAGCAGTGAATTTTCTTCATTCTCTACCCCTTATGCTAATGAAAATTACTGAGGGGGGGAAAAAAAACAAACAAACAACAAAAACCACAACAACAAACCCACGGAAAACGCCGTTCCCCCAGCATTATTCACATTGCAGCAGACAGCCCAATTCTGTACTTACAGATCTTAACAGTGAAATGTCTCAGGATCTTTACAATTTTCTGCAGAACTGTTTCATGCTCTCAGCAAGCCACAGTGTTCATCGAGGCAGAACGGAGCCGTATGGAAGGTCTATGCAGCTGGGAGATAATGGAACTATTTTCCCAGCTGGGACTACAAGCCTTTTATCCACTGAGCATTGCGTGTCTCTTCCCTGGTATTAACCGTGAAATACTCTGCTTTCCCGCTGTCCTCCTGCTAGGACCCACACAATTAGTGCTCGAATCTGACAAAACAGCTACTACAGGTTCTGCATATTCCTATCTGGAAGTCTTGAACGTATAAAAATTAGCTCTGCGTTGCTCATCCTTCAGGAAAGCTGAGGGAGCGAAAGCGCAGCTGTCATACTAGTAGCATAAAAAGATTAAATGTGCTCTTGCTATTCTTTTCGTACAAATATGAGCTCCTGTCAGGTAATCAGAAACCTCTCTCCCCGAAAACTGGGTCACTGCTCGGTATTAGGTTTGGAACTGGAAGGGAAATAATTTTGTGTAGTCCTGGGTCGCGCAATCGCTTCCTGAGCTCCATGAGATTAAGCTGAGAGGATGCGAGTCAATGCTTGGATTACATCCCAGCACTGACTGTCCTCCTGAAACATTTAACTACCCCTCCATATTTTACATATTGGGGAGGGGGGAAATAAAGAAGGGAAGGAGGGGAGGTGAGATTTGCTTGTCTAAAGTAGCACAGACATAAATCCTGATTACAC